>VOMN01018138.1:0-13061 GCA_014899125.1 Orchestia grillus
CGAATGATAAGCCAATTTGCTAACGTGAATTCGAAGTGTTAAACCCTTCCTCCTCACGTTTTCCGACGAAAATATATTATTTTCTGATAACTTTTCATCAGCGTCAGATGTACAAGTACAGGATGTTTTTTAATGAGGAGACCGAAAAGAATTGTTATCCACTCCTATTAAATGAAACGAATTTCTAAAAACTATTGGCATATTAAAATCAGGGACAAACCTGTTTCATCCGATCTCGTTCTATCCAAGGGATACCTAAAGGGAAGAGTTTACGGTAATAAGCCGACAGATCTATACCAACTCAAGGCGTCCAGCGAGGCAGAAATCCGGCTAATTGGACCAGAACTCACTGGTAATGAACAGCCTCCGCATATGAAGAATATCATTTCCAAAAATTGATGAAAATAAAACTTGAAACTCTAAGGATTCTATTGCTTCTCAGTTTTTTTCAATTCTTTGATTATTTCAGAAGTTATAATGGATTCTTTTTGGTCCCATCATTAAAAGTCACCTTTTACACGCGGTAACTGTTGGTTTATGTTGAGAGATATCAAGAAAGCTAAATAAATGTGTTTCAAGTTTTTTCCAATTTGAAGATTTGACGAGTTTACTCCACCAAGGTTGGAAAGAACAAGTTAAGTAGAAATGAGTCAATTCGTCCTTACAGAAGAAAGGGTTAAAGCGTGTATAGCAGCAGAACCGCTTCTTCGGGAAGTATCTTATACCATTGAAATGATTGTTTTTTTACCAGTTTTGTTCGTATAATTTTTGTTCAGCTTCTGATTTAATAGAGTAGATATTCAAATAGGACTCCAACCTAAAGACTGAACCCGTGTTGAAAAATTGACACGTAGAGCTTTTGAAGCAGCTGAACTGCAGGCGAGAGGACATGAGATTTTTTTTTATTCGTTTGCTCAAGCTTGAATGTTAACGACACATCGCAGTTTTTGCTTGAAAAAAATCTCTTTGAATCAGTTTCACAGAAGTTGGACTTCTCATTATTTTATGTACAATTCGAAACTTAAAATTGGTATATAGACCTGCGTAAATGTTGAGCAGGATGTCTGAGCCGATATAGTTAAATAAAAGGATAAATTTTATCAAATTTTGCTTTGAATTTTTCCCCTATAGACCTTGTGTTCTCTGCTACAGGGGATGTATTTGAAAAATCTTCTTTTCATCAAAGCCATTGCCAGTTGAAATCCGACCAGCGCTATTCCGCTGTACGTGCAGAATGGTATTTATTTCGTTCCTTTTGCGTGGAGAAGGTGTCGTCGGGGCTCATTGATAAATGAATTTTCACTTGAGCGTTTGAATTACTTATATTATATTGGTCTCTCTGGCTTACTTCTTTTTTTATCAGTGCAAGGATTTCCGTGATTCCGTTTTACAAGATTATCGCTGTAAACTCATTAATTAGTCCTGTAAGTGAGTTCTAATATGATTTGAACTTATGTTCATAACAAGCAATAACATTTGGCCACTTTGCGCTCTTCAGGTGGGAGAGTACATCATTCTGCACGTGAGGAGCAACTTCTACATGGAGAACTTCCGTTACCTCCTGCTGAACAAAGGCCTCATCGTTGAGGCCGGCCAACAAAAAATGGAGGTACGCAAGGCAGTTCCTCAAATCGTTTTCTTGGTGTGAACTCGCGCCTCAATTTCACACGAGACTTTGGGTGTGGCGCGCAAACCTTTCAGCAGCAGCCCCTTGGCGGAGAATTGCGAAGCTGGAATTTGTCACTGAAAAACTGATATTTTCTTTTTTAGCTGCTCATTCGTGTATGATATGAAAGCGGGGCAAATCTAGAAATGAACGTTGACAATCGTTTATTCTTTCATAATCTACCTCGCCGATTTATAACTTTTTGTATAGATTTCAGCTCACTTTTGGCAAGGCGGCACTCTACATGTCGTAATGTAAAGTTTACCTTCATCGTAGTTTTGCAGACCATTTGAAGTTTTTCCTGGCTTTAGACATGACGAGGTAGGTGCCTGAAGAATATTTTCAGGAGGGAGCTTCGCCGTTTTCGCGTCGCCATTATTCCACGTATCTGCGAGGGTTGAGCATTCCGCTCGATTTCCCAAAATGAATGCGCCTGATCGAAGGTCTTCTTACAGAAGACGAATAACCTCAGCTGGATTCGCCCAGAAAATTTATCTCTAATCTGACAGACTGAATATTGCAGGAAGCCAGACTCCCCACGCCGCTACACGAGTTTAAAACGACTGCAGAAATCGGCAGGCAGGCTTGCAGAAAAATGCAGGGCTGTGAGAGACTTTCCTGAATATCGGACACTTCATGAATTGAAATTAGCCAATAGCTTTGGTTGGAGGTCAGTGACTTGCGAGTGGGGCTGCTATAGGAATTTTAATTTTAGGAGGATTGTATGAGGTGAGCATTTGCACTCCTCACGATCGAGGAATTCTTATTTTAAAATTCGTACTTTTGATGTATGTACAGTTCTCAATTCGATAGTCGGCGAAAATTTCCGGTTTTGATTTAATGCGAGATGAAAGAGCTCGTAATTTAGTAAAAAAAAATTTTATTTCATTGTAGAATCATTGCACAATGTTTGGTAATTAAGTCGAGCAAAAATTCAATAAAAATTCTTCCCTTCTTGCCGAAAACTTTGCAATTCTGCCATAAACTACTTGAATTGCCCAGTGAAAAACTACTTGAATTGCCAGGTGAAAATTTTGGTCATGTTATTAACCAGAGTTTTACGATGACTTCATTGATTCCCAAGTTGACTTCTCGCACATCCACTTTCGTTTCAATAAATTTGGAAGCGATGGTAGTGTTTACCCTCAGAATGCTATTTTATTCCACTGAATAAATTTGTCTAAAGATTTTGAGGTAGTAAGATGAGAGTGCAAGAACACTTTGTTGCATAAATATTTAGACAAGAGAGCAGGTAGCGCCGTACTTCATTAAGGCGTGCCGTCTCTCATAAACGTTGCTTATTTTTGCATTACTTTGACTGCAACGACCACCTCTTGCTTCGTTAACGCATCATCAAACTAACTAAGGAGGTTAACGTTTTGTCAGTTATAGGCCTCTGAAAGACTCTAATCGTTTTTCATAACCAAAATTTAAGTTATCGAAGTTTATTTCTGTCGCCATAAATAATATCATCATATTGAGAGTAGAGTATTTTCTCGAGTTAGTGATATAATCATATCGAAAATGGAGTATTTTCTTGCCATCAACCATGTAATATTTCGTGAACGCAAAATTTTGGGATGATGTGCTCTCATTAATGATTCGAGCTCAATTGCAAGCGATGTAGTGCAACTTTAAGGTTCAGTTGAGTTGTAC
Source organism: Orchestia grillus (assembly GCA_014899125.1). Taxonomy (NCBI): domain Eukaryota; kingdom Metazoa; phylum Arthropoda; class Malacostraca; order Amphipoda; family Talitridae; genus Orchestia; species Orchestia grillus. Next base: position 3,323 of record VOMN01018138.1, read on the forward strand.
CACCTAATTTTACTCACATTCACCCAGAGCTTTGCTCTCGACAAGTCAAAGTACGTCTCGCGTTGCGGTATTATTGTAGCGGGGTATGAAGCCGATGTTAGCGGCCCCAATGTGAACGTGATCAAGTTAGAGGCGGTGGCCTGGCGCTAACATTGCTGCTTGCCACGCTCGCACCAGCGCAAGCTTAGTTTAGTTTCGCTTCCTCTGTGGTCTTTGGAACCGACGAGGTTCCCACCGAGGCTTTCGAATTTCGACGCTTGCCTGAACAGGCTGTATGTTGACTCGTGTGATAGAATCAAACTCTAACTTCAGGCACAACTAACTCTTTATGTGAGTTTTGAAGGTTCGATTCCCAGTGCATATCACTGCGTGGCATTTCCCATGAGCTTCAGTGTAGTTAACTGATCATGTGTCGGTACGTGGTCCATGCCAGAGTGAATTTATATATTGCAGCACGAGATCGGAGTCCTACGTTACACTTTGAGGTCTGACAAGTTTCGAGTTTGTTTAATAAATGCTTCAAAGTTTTCACGCTTGCATGTTGATCTGAGCTTACTATTTTACCATACCATAGACTAAGTTTAAATCTGACAATAAAGTAGTTCAAGGAAAAATATGTGACGCTTTTTACATAAAATCTAATCAATATCTTTTGATTGAGAAACCAACTCAACAAGTTTAACACTTTTATGAGTTTTGGATCGTTCGTAAACTGAATCACCGGTGGGTCTCTTCGTAGGAAATGTGTAACCCACTCAATATAGACTCGTTTCTCTGTTGCCCAGCAAATGTTATTTTTGTTTCCTTCGATATTTACATGACAACTATTGTCTGTTTCCTTCGATATGGGCTCGGCAAATATTATCCCTGTTTCCTTGTTTCCTAGGATATCCACCCGGAGAATATACTGCAATATGTTTCCTTCGATTTTACCGCAGGCGTCTCTACGGACATTCCCTCTAGCACTGGACGCATCTCTGGCGGGCTCAGCCACTGTGATTGTGTACTGGACAGGCCGCGGAGGCGCCCTTGTGGCAGACGCTCTCACGTTCCCCGTAAACGCCGTAACTCGCGAGACTGTCGAGCTCCACGTGATGGGCATGCAACGTTCCCGCCAGCCTATCAAGCTGGAGCACTCCAAGTTCGCGTCCAGACGACCCAGAGAAGTTGCTCCAATTGAAGAAGCGGCGCAGACAGCCCAAGAATTGATGCCTCTTTCGAATGTTTCCAATGAGACAGCGCTGAGCAGTTCGTCTTCTTCAATGGGTCTCACGACAACAGACAATCGTTTGTCAAGCGCCACCCTAACGAAGGTAGATGAGTCCCCAATAGATGACCCTTCGCTGGAGGATAAATTGGTTGTCTCCCTAAATTCGAGTTTAATATTAAATGCAACCGGCAAAAACACTACCGCAAGTTTGGACGACGCTCAATTCATACACTCGTATACCAAACACGAAGTAAGCATAAGTGATAATATGACCTCGTCTGCTGAGAATATTAGTTTCGGAGCGGAAACAGTGATTGAATTTGATGCTAAAAATACCTCAGAAGAACTGCAAAGCGATCCAAGTGCAATCAGCGTGCATTCACACTCAACGAATTATACAGAAAACGCGAGTAAAGCTACACAAGTTGAAAAATCGCTCGCTGAAACTTCAGCCTCTGAAAATGAAACTCAACGCATGGATTATGATTTGGTAACTCCTGTGTACACCTCAAAAGGAAGGGACAATGAAACTGCCGCAAATTTCCTATTTACCTCCCAAGACTCAGATTCTGATCTGAAGAATTTGAATGAAATTAAGGTGACCTTGACATCGACGCAGTCGTCGTCTTTTCCTTCTCGCTCATTAGGAATTGAGGACAGCACCTCATTTGCAATGCAAAGCAACACTGCGCCTGCGATGGCACCAACTCCTATCTCGGTTACAGACAATTCAATGAGCTCTACTGTTCATTTAATGTCCCCAAACTCAATTAATGATTCACTTAATTTCACATCCGAAAGGTCAGAAACTTTATCACCTTCCACAGAAGTCCCCAGCCTTTCGCACGAGCACCACCCTCATCTAGATTCTTCTAACGCCGACGCCATTTTAAGCTTATCGTCTGCCTCGCTGCTGGTTAACAAAACTCCGACGAATTCTCCCGAGCCTGTAGAGCACCGAAACTTCTCCGGAAGTATTTTCAGCAATGTCATTTATCGGGACAAAAATGAAACTAAAGCAAAATTTAAAACTTCGCAGCCTATTGCTAAGTCTGAGTCCCTGCTCCAAACTTCCACGTGGAATTATTCCGAAGTTCTGAACTCAACTTCGACGTCTTCCATGAATAACGTTGAGGCTACTGAAGACCTTCCCTACACAAAGTTAGAGACCGACTCATCCCTCGATAATCTGCTAACACCATCCCAAGATTCCCTCGCTGAAAATGACAATATACGAGAGGGTTTTAATTCTGTCCATAACTTCGTTGAATACGATGGTGCTCGTGTTGAAGCCGACGATGGTGCCGAAGAGGGAGCTGACGATTTAGATGCTGACACCCTGTCGAGTCTCTTTGAACGGGATGAATTCGAGTACTTGGACTCATTACCTCTGCTGTCTCGGGAGCATCAGAGGCGAGACTTACGGCGTTATGAATATGCAGATGACGCTAAGGAAGACGTCCTACGATTGACAGTGAAGGGCATCCCAGGAGCTCGTGTGTCACTCGCTGGCTACAGCTGGGACAAGTTCGGCATGACAGGAGGCAGCGAAATGAGCCCGGCTCAGGTGAGACATTGCTTCCCTCGAGGTAATCTTCTCTGTGACAAGCTATTGATAATCTCGTATCATCGGGCTTTTTCGTGGCTCTACGCGGCATTTGTCGTTAGTTTTGTTATCATTTGGTACCAGCTGTTTGGAAACGTGATTTTGTATTTTATATTATCGTGCAATAAGTTTAGGCCTTATGAGTATCATTAAGTACCATTAGCATTAAGCTTGCATTGCGTGTGTCTGATCAATATGTTCTCGGCTTGATTTAACTACCAAGCGAGGCGAATCACACAAATCACTTAAATAATAATCTAGCTAATAGTTTCAGTCTTGAAAAGTACCTAATTCTAACTTAATATTACGTTACCTTGACATTGAAATAATTTGCTCTAAATGAAGCAGATCTAAAAAGAAACATTAATTTCTCTCAATATTAACTTGACTTTGAATTTTTTGTCTCGCTTAACTATGATTTCATTAACTTGCACTTTGATCTCATTATATCGTATAAAATAATTTTTGAAGAAAAATATTAGCACAATTTATTTCGTAATTCAATTCACTGCTCGGGAACTCGTGATGCAAGCACCTACACACGTTTAATTTGACTTAAATTGTATGCACTCAATTTTCAAATATTCATATCCCTCGATAAACATTAATGTGTGAACTGCTTTCGTGCTTCTTAATGCGAGCGAATACAGCCGTGTTGTCTTTTAGCTATAAAAAATCAGTTAGTTTGTTGTAAGATAAAAGCACGTCACTGACAAACGCCACGTCCAAATTTTTATTCGCTTTCCATATTTTAACTTCATCTAAAATCTTTCCCAGGTAAAATTACTGCATTTTGTCGAGCGATATTGAAAATATTCGCTGACTTTTGTGAATGTATTTATATTTTGGAATTTTACAATATACTTTCATCCAATGCTTCTTCCACACACCCCTAAGTTTTTCATACAGCCGCATAGCACTGTGTACAGTGGGAGATTATTTTACCCTTTCATATATGACCATCTACTCGTATAGCATTCAGCTATATGCCCTATTTTAATAATAAAGATGGAGTTGAGAAATACAAACTTTCATCAACTACGTCAGTTTAAACCGATCCCCGTTGTAAAATATTGCCTGCTCGTGCGCCACACGAGCTCGCTGCTGTCTTGGTTGCATTGAAGTCCCAATTAATAATTAATTGGGACTTCAACCAATTAATCTTGGTTGCATTGAAGAGTTCACCGACCAGCAGCTCAGTGGCAGTGCAGTGACGCAGTCGTTATGTCCCCATTAGAACATTATTGCTTACAACTGCATGCAGCCATTGGTCAATTTCTCGCCTATTGAAACAATCTGCGCAAAACTGCCAGAATACTTCAGAAAATTACCATCGCTGCGAATAACTACCTTAAGCCTACCGCGCAATTGCGCTAAGTTTTGAGGAGGATTTTATGTGGAACTCGGCGACTGGGCAGCCTGGAGGGCGAGGTGCTCGGCTGCTGTCCGCCCAGGTGGTCGCAAGTTCGAGTTCGCCTTGCTCTAGACTGCCCACTCGACCCAAGTCTTAAACCTATACCAGTTGCTGCTAGAGTAAAGTCTGTGATAAGGCTTGGATCTTTTCTAGAGGTTGATGTCATCACATGTTCCACTTGGCACATTGCCTACGGATGAATGTTTCCAGTTAGGTTGTTCCATAAAGGTGCCGAATTGGAATGCGGCGACATTGTCATGTGTTGAAGTTAGACAGCTTTCATCCTTTTTGCTCTCTTTCCCTGTACTTGGATTAATGATATGTAAATATCTTAATGCTTCATATCTGAGAGTTTTTTGTGAGCGCAAATAAAATGAGTGTGGACGCACAGACAAACCAGTACGCAACCCTGGTTGGTTCGTACACCGGTGGCGTAATACGTAGGTGACTTGTCAATGCTACAGAAACGGAGTATGACTCCTTCCCCCATGGCTTTCATGGTTCAGCAAAAGGGAACTTTATTAGTATTACTCAAATTTAAGTGAAACTTGGACGATTTTCACTCACTTTGTCTTTTCTTTTTTGATTCCTCCTTCAGAGTATTAGAAAGTGAAAAGCTACGAATAAAACTAATAGTTAAAATTAATTATTTTGCATACGTTTAATAGTAGAATTTTGAAGTAGGCGAATTGTGTCCACCGTTGCATGTTCAGAGCTCAGCGCTGCTCTTCAAAACAGCTCAGCGCCGCCGATCGCTCATGCAGCATCGAAGCGTGAGAGAATCTGTAATTGGTTTACTATAATTTCAAAGGTGCACGTGAGTTATCATAGAGCTCCGCACAGTTCTCCCACGAATTACTACTCCTGCTTCACTACTTTATTTATGTTCTTACGCAATTTTTGCCTGTTAAAATTTTCGCACTGAGCTCCCTGGCAACTAAGTGCATCTCCTGCCCGTTGTAATTGAAAAGCAATTATGTATTTCTAAAAGCTTCATAGGGTAAAACTAGCTAATTATTTTGCTTTGGTGGGCAACTTGCATCTCACATTTGCAAAAACTTCATGAAGTAAATGCTGCTATATCTTTAATATTGCTCATATGTACATGTATCTATATCAATAAAATATTGTTTTCTATGATCCTAATCTTTCCGAGACATTATTGATTTAAAAGTTCATTTGTATTACACCAAGAAAGTCAAACCTGTATTTTCCAAAGTAATATTTTGTTCTCAAAAGGAAGCTGTCGGCATGTTGGTAACTCTTTGATATCTATGGAGATTTAAGTTGAACCACACAGCTTGAGAAGGGTTCGATATTTTTCCTGTTTATTGTAATGAACTCGCTCCCTCCAAGCTTAGCTCTTGTTTTATGTATAAGTAATTTCCACTGGAGCGGGGCTGGAAAAGGCACTATTGGCGATTCTTTTCACATGCCTACCAGAATTACACCGTCACTCAGGAACCGCCTCCATTCTTTTAGTGGAACTCGCCTGAGAAAGCCACCACATTACCGCTCCAAAAGAAAATGCAAATTTCGACATCAACATGTAAACGACGCCAGATATCTTTCCCTTATCTACTTTTTCTTTCGGAGGATTTTTCCGTATGCATTGTAAGGCTGGGCGCCCGGGCTTTGGCGAGATCTATTCTGGACACGTCGACTCCAGCCTTTCTTGATGAGTGCCCGGGAGAAAACACGCCTACGAGAAGCGTTTCTAGCCTCCTCTCAGGAGCTCGGGATTGAAATGATAAGAGACTGTAATGAAAGCCTTGCCATGTTATGGCGCCTCGCGTGCAAGTGAAGAGATTCTGCGAACTTCAGCGCTCTGCTATGACACGAAATAAAATATCTTCGTTGTTTTTAATTAATTTAGAGAGACGGATTAAATTTGTTGCAGATTAAATACATTCATGTATGTGCTTATAGGTATTGATGCACGTGAAATTATTTGTCCCGACAGCTCTCGTGCTAACCAGCTCATAAGTAGTGCGATCCAACTCTTTATTAGACAAATGAATAATATTTCTAGTGGATGACATCTGCTGCACACTTCCACTTGTTTGAGATTTCTTTCACGATTGTTGCTGAACTTATTCACTTAGTCAAGTTCTTTTTGTTCGCAGTTCAGTGTTTCTTAAAGACTGTGACGAGCTTTTACTGAGAAAATTATCGTGAGATCAAGTGATTAATTTTCGCGTTTTTGATTCAGCGAACTTATGGAGGGAAACTTATGGAGGGGAACTTATGGAGGGGAACTTATGGAGGGGAATTTATGGAGGGGAACTTATAGAGGGGCTCGGCACACTCTGTGGGGAAATTGTAGAGCGACCACTAGCGACTTTTAGGGATGACAATAGTGATGAAAAGTATCCTTTGTTTACATTTATTCGAGTAGCCGTCACTCCTCGAGGTAGTTTAATTTTTAGAATATGACTGGCAGGAGTTCAGGCATTTACAAACGTAAACGACTCATTGTGTTTTTAAATGGAACGGTTTTCAGCATATTTTCTCAGTTGTTCTTAGTTAGAATGGATTATCATTGAACCCTTGTGGGGAACGCAGTGTTACAGCACATACAGTCTCTTACCATGGCTTTGAGAAATTTTGAATTATATAAAAATTTATCATCATTTTGCTGGAACTCTTAGGTAAAGAAGCTCCATTTCAAAGCATCATTCTTATGAAATAAAAACGCCATTTTGCTTCTACATAATGTGTTCAAGGCTTACTAAATGCACGAACCAATATAAATTTATCCTTGTTGCAAAATTTAAATTAATTAATTCACGTGGAGCCATTCCGATAGATTCCGTTGAGCCCTGAGAATACATTCATGTCTGACAATTATTGGTCGCTAATGAGGGGAAATTGCCGCGTGGCGCCAGGGGTGCGACCGCAGTAATTGACATTTGCATTAATGTTCGTTGTCATCGAGATCGTGACGTGCTTTTTTCAAATAGTTCATTTCTGGTAGTTTTTCAATTAAATGCGTTAGGGGCGCACTGAAGGATCCCAGAGTGATGAAATGATAATTATCAATTAATGTTTTGGAAAACCGATAGTCCAGAGAAGTAGACAGTTTTGTACGGCTTTGTGTCGGCAGGAATTTGCTCCGCTCGAGTTATTTTCCAAGTCATGGAATAAAAAGTTCCTTGCAATCAAAATTGTTTTTGGTAATTCTATTCTTCATATAACGGAAAGAACTTCAAAGAGTCGCTTCAAGAGTTCCTAGTTATGAAACTTTAAATTGGTTAATCAAACTCGTCAACTGGGATTGTAATTTCACTTCATCTCATTTTCAATAATTGCCCCGATGTGTTTACTAGAACTATGGTCGGAAGATCTCAAATATTCCACTTTAACTTTATTTTACTCTCTTTCATCAGGGCGGTAACGATTTCTAATTCTTTATTTATGAAGAGGGGATTGCTAATTAAATAGAGTCCAATGTTTAGATGGAATTCTATACATAACTTCTATAACAGAACAATAGTTCATCATAATTATCCACTGGACAAAATAATTTCCTTTCTCTTGTTTCTTCGCATAAAAAACTTATATATTCGTAATAAATTTTGAAAATTTCAAGTTTAAATAAATATGCAACTTTCCTTCACGGAAGCACAAGTCTTAATTTCTAAGGAAGTCATTTGCTGGCAAATGCCGTCTCGACTGAATTAAGTGAATAACGGACTGAAATTAATTGGAAAGAAAGCTGTTCTATGGTTAGCAGAGAGCTTCGTTCGAATTGCCCTGTTTTCTTGAATAAGTAGGTTTTATTCGATCAACACTAAAACTATTGAACGTTTTTCTTTTAGTTTGTTTTGTCAAAAGAACATTGTAATTCTGTGTACCTCTCTGTTACGTCATGTATATGTGATTGCTTGCTAACTGTACTTGTTTAGGTGCCTGCCGTATTAAGTTCTCAGAAGCGTATGGTTGGTCACGCAATGGAAGTTTTTATATAGAATATAACGCTTTAAGAACCTGAAGAGTGTCAATGGGAGTCTTCGCACAACCCTAACATTTGCATTCGACCAAGTCGTCCCTGAGAGCTGATTTTGAAAATCCAAATTGCGGCAAGTATTTGCTGCTCTTCATAGTCTTCATGGGCTTCAATTCACTTAACGTAGTTTCTTGCTAATATTAAATTTGCACGCAAGCTTTATTGCAATCAAAAACTAGGACACGTTTCTGTGGTCATTCTCACGTTTCAGAAATCATCGCTAAAATCAAAATTGTATTCATGAAATTAGCAAGCTGTTTTTATTGCATTTGATAGTTTGATGGATTATTTGTTGACATAAACCCACTTTTGACTTGCGCGTTGGCCAGGTTCTGAGGGAGATGACTCGATCAGAGCGGTCTGCTGGCCACAAGGGGTCGGTCCCGTATGAGCAGCAGTGGAGCGCCGTCTGGAGCGGCACTGAACAGCTCGTCAGGCTGCCTCGTTCTTCCCTCGGTGTCGACGCCAACGATACCTTCGCGTGAGTTGTCTTGTTTACTTTCCAGTGACTTTGTTAAAATTTAAACTCGTAGTCCTCCAAACATGGGTTCTAATTTTTTTATTGTCTGCATAATTTACGGTCCTCGATACATGTTTTTTATTGATTTGTGGCACTGCGAGGAATTTGTTTGAAACTCAGAAGTGCGTGTTTAAATTTTTGATAGCTGTTTTCTCCGCTTTGAGGTTATCGTTACCAAGCCTGTTTTTCTCACTAACTACCTAATGAGTACTTCAGCGTGCCCACAACGATGGAGAGTAAAACACTTGAACGAATTAGAAAGTAAAACTTCTCCAGCGTGCCAGTCACAAGTCTCTATCAGCCTACCATGCCACTCATCACTCAAACTTTGAGTCGAGTCTTGGCCTTCTGTGGTACTTGTCAAAGCCAAACTGAGCCGAAACAATCATGTCATACCTACTATGAACGTTGTTTCGTGATAACCGAAAAACTAGGCAAACTTTTGAAGTATAAATTTAATTATTGGATCAATGTCTGGAAAAATTTTATGTGACTGAGGAAGAACTTTTTCATCAGTTTGGCAGACGTGCTTGTGCTGACGGACGCCAATGATTGGTCAGCAAGTCCTCCCTGCCAAGACCCTCGTCAGCTGCCGTGCCTGTTGTCAGGCTGCTACTCGGTGTCAGCAGCATGTGACGGCCACTGGGACTGTCCTGATGGTCTAGACGAGCGAATGTGTGAGTGCGCAGCGTAGAATTTAAATAAGTAAAACTGTAAAACTAGTCATCCATATTGTAAAGTTAACCCTTTATCATCGGCACCATTTCACTATCCACTTGAGTAAGGATGCTGTTTTTTAATAAAAACTGTTTTATTTAGTTGAAAGATAAAAACCTTGTTGTAAATACAGGGTGTTTCAGAATTCTTTGAAGAAACTTTACCATGAATTTTGTTTCAGTGAAATAAACTTATTTTACTTTACAAAGGCGTATCCAAAAATGCTTCGTTAAAAAGTTACGGCAACTTGAAAGTTAGAACGC
>VOMN01018150.1:0-35313 GCA_014899125.1 Orchestia grillus
TTTCAGCCGACCATCATGCCATTTCAGCGGGCCAGCATGCCATTTCAGCGGGCCAGCATGCCATTTCAGCTAGCCATCGCCTCGCGTCAGCCGCCCACTAGCTCTGCAATGCCACAAGGAAGCCATATGAGGCAGCAGCACTCGGCTCACAATAGCTCGACCCATCAACAAAGGGCTGGTGATTTGTCATACTTGTTAAAAGTTGGCCAGAGCTCCGTAGTATTGTTGTGAAGGCTCGTCCCGGCAGATTACAGCCTTCCCTTTACCTCCCCACAACCAACATCTGCCTCTTCTACTCTGCAATCGTAGCTCTTGTTCTTTGCTAAGCTTTTCAAAAAGCCGAGAACAAACGAAAAGCTCCTTCTATCTGCACCATCCTATTACGATGTCATCAACCTTCAGGATTCAAAGAAGCTGTGCAAGAACAAAGGGAAGCACAACGTGCTATTTCTTTGGTCAGTTGCTCAATGAAACTTCCACGATCGTTGCTCAGATCGTTACAAGCCACGATCTGAGGATACGATGTGATTTTTGCTTGCTCGGCCCTCAGGAGAGGCTTGCATCAACGCAGCATACATTAAAAAATAAAAATCTTTGAAAACAAGGCTTTAACCAGCTTACACATATAGTGAGCAAAGGAAAAAACCACACGGATTTACACTCGAAGCTATTAAAACTGAATTGCTGAATTCTGTCGGCACACAAAGCTTTAAAAAAATTGCACCGTTGTTCATAACTTAAACGTTAAGACCCCCAGACAGACCCTTCACATATATACTCAGACCTCAGGAAGAGCCTTTATCAATATACCCGGACTCACAAGCATGGTCCTCTTCAATTCAGATGAAACCTTAACGCTACTAAATGAGAGATGTATTCTAAGAGAGTCATTTTTTCGAAAAAACTGGATACAAGAGAGCAATTTCAAAATAGCCCGAAGAGCTTCACGAAACAACGGCATGATTTGCTTCCTCTGTCGGTCGGGCGTCGCTACGAAAAATCGCTCATGTGACAGAATGGCAAGTAAATAAAGTGCTGTGCGACTGGTGATGTACAAGTGTGCTCATTAACAATGAAAACTGGTCCTTGCGGGAGCGGGAGTTACTTCTTATTGACCAGATTTTTTTTTTCATCATACACACGTACATCGATGAGCTTCACGGTTAAAAAAGAAATAGATTCAAAAGTAAAAATTTTGAAAATCTTAAGCTTCCTCCGTATGCTGAAGGCAGTATTAATTAAATACAGTAAAGTCAAGTTTATAGTTGCATCACTAGTCTTACTCCGAGTGCATGGAAGGCAAACTTGCCGTTTTGAAGAGGGTATCCTCGGATGTCAGGCGGTTGAGGCAGCAGACGACGACTTCAAGTAACGATCGAGCACGGCTGTTACCAAAACTTTATCCAGAGCAATCACACAAAGAGGCTGACAAATGTAGCTTAGAACGTTTGTACACAAATTTAAAAAAATCACAATACTTGCGGGGATGTCTCTCGAAAAGAGCTTCATCCTGAAGACCTTTCCTTCCTCCGTCAAGTCTTAACGTCACCGCACTATGTCACCACACTATGACACGTCATAACGTCACCGCACTTCATAAAGTCACCGCACAATAACGTCAAGTCATAACGTCACCACACTTTAGACGACAGCCGTCCAACATTGCGAGTCTCGTCCACGCTCGTTCCTATACGACGGCGTCTGCGTACAGCATTAGTGTCACGGCGTTCACCACTTCACGGCTAGGACTGCTAAATGAATTCATGATGAATTTCGCATTTATTTCACAAAATTTGTTTTTAAGAACACACAATGAGCAGAGAATAAGTGTGAGATTCAGGCTTATTGACAGTTGGAAAGTCAATCCATGATGTCAACAACAACAGTAGGGCGAGCGATGGCGTCGCGAGAGTATCAATAGCGAATTAGCATTGAAAATTCTGAAAGGTTTGACGGTATTTAGGATAATGACATGAAACGATAGATATGTATACGACACTCATTCGCTCCTTGGAATACATCAAAGCTTTTCCGATGAAGCCTTTTTGCAGCACGAAGCGCTCTGTGCAATGAAGTCCTCTCAGACGACTGAACCACCTCATCGAAAAATGTCGACAACTCATCATAGGCAGTATGGAAATTCATCCGGCAAAAATATTATGTATCCACAAACTGCAGGATCATCAGAGCGCTCCTGTAATGAAGTCACCATCTCGTGACAGTTGGATGACATAGACACAAAAATATGACTCTCTTCTGTAATTCGAGTTTGTTTCACGCATGACAGACTGAACACACTCTCTAAGTGACTGACTGGCATCAGGTGAACTGACACAAAAAAAGCCACCAACTTATCGAAAACGACAGCATTCACTTCGGCTCTCACCACACTCCTACTGAGCCTATACAAAGAACTAACTTGAACTCGAAAAAGCATCGAAACCGGTGAAATTCCTGAAAATTGAGACGGTAATTAGGATGAGACTTGAAATGGGCAGCGCTTGATGCACGGCGCAGGGTTACGACGTGAGGTAGTGACCGCAACCGAGCGCCTCAGATGCTCCACCCAGAATTATGCAAATGTGGGCCGGCAAAACAATAGTCAATCAGCGAACCTCCCGCCGCTTCTGCGCGATTGTGATTTGGGAGTCCGTGCCTGTGGGCCCGGCCCTTGATGAGCGTGCAGGCCCAGCAGGCCTACGAGCGAAGGCTTGTTGCGGTGTGTTGCACCGAGTGACGACTGTTGCGGTGTGTTGCACCGTGTGGCGACTGTTGCGTTGTGTTGCACCGTGTGGCGGCTGTTGCGTTGTGTTGCACCGTGTGGCGGCTGTGGCGTTGTGTTGCACCGTGTGGCGACTGTTGCGTTGTGTTGCACCGTGTGGCGGCTGCTACGTTGTGTTGCACCGTGTGGCTGCTGTTACATGTATGATCGAGTAATGCATGAAGCATAGCGGTCAACATACAATGTACTTTGTGAGTGTGCCTGAGGCATCGTATGGCCTCGAGATTTGGGTGCGTGTTGCATCCTGCGAACACCTAGTGTGCGTGTCCGCGTCCACTGTGTGATAACCAAGTGTGTGTCCGCGCCCACTGTGTGATGATCTAGCGTGTGTGTCTTAAACCACTGTGTGGTGACCAGCCATGTCTGGGTCCAGTGTGTGAAGATCTAGAAGTGTGAGGTGCACCTTTACGTGTAGGCAGATTGATTAATGTTTTTTATGCAAGATTTGAGTTTCATCAGGCTGTGTAATTGAGCATTTGTGTTTATGCGCTTGGGTGTGTGTCCCTCCCTGGTGTGTTTGTGTGGGTATAGCACATACAGAAAAGCTAACTGCTCCTCAAGTTTTTACTGCTTCTGTCGCTACAAATCTAGACGAAAGTGCGTAGAATTTCTGAAACTTTTTTATTGCAGAGCGAGAGCTATATTTAGTTTCTTCTCTTACAAAGCCCGAATAACTTTTTTTATCAGGGACAACATATGTGGCTGCAGTGCAAAACACCGAACATGTCAGAATATTCAATATATATTCCAAGGTTCGAACGTATATTTCAGGGATTAATCGGCCTAATTACTTCATGCCCAGTCTAATTTGTCCGCCGCCCCAACGATAAATTTACAAAATAATTGATACAAATAATTAGGTGGCCAAAATTACAGATAATTTTAAATGGTCTTGCAAAAAAAATTTGACTGGGATGCTGGGCCGTTGAACGGGGCTGTCAATATACTGCAGAGAAAAATTACAAATTTGGGGCGAAAACCTCAATGCTTTGGAGTTCAGTTCCATTGAGCAATTTTGTGACAAAAGGAAATGTTAGGATCGTAAAACGGGTGAATTATTATGTTATCTGACGAGTTGTAACCATGCATGATAAACTAGTTTCATTGTAACACCCTCGAATAAACGACTCCGACACCACCGTCTATGTGCTTGTAAAGCTGGCTCTCAGTCCATAACTATGGCAAATTTCGTCAAGCTATGAATCATTACAAAATTAACAAGCGTTCGAACACGTGCCGTGTTAGATATGCACCTCTTTGTTGTCATTACCATAAGGGATAACAGAGAAGAAAGTACTGTTTTCCCGGGACACCTGAGTGCCGCTCGCCCTTTTGCCACTCATGGCTCAGCCCAGTCGACCCATCTGTGTCCGTGGTAAAGTAAGTTTTTAATTTACGTTCCTGAACTTTCCTTTATAAGTGTTGATTTCTTCTCCATTGGTTTTGCAAGCAAAATCATCGCAGCATAATTATCGATGGAATGCAACACACACGTAGCAATACAGGAAAGAGAGACTGAACCGGAATCTCCTGCTCTGTCATGAGTGACTGTACGCTCTGCTTGTTAGGTAAATAATTCCTCTTGTGTTCGATTCGCCAACGTTCAAACTCTAATATTGCACTAGTTTCGGAGACAAACTATCGTGAAATGCGAGTTTTTAAACAAGCAATAAATAGATTGAATCCGAACGGTGCCTTCGATCCTGATGTACGTGCAGCCTGCAATGCTCGTGGATATCATGCAGACGAGTTGCTAGGCTTGTGCGCAAGGAGTGTCCCGACGCCTGTGCTTGAGAAGAGGTTCAAGATGCAGAGGCGTCGCTCAAGTGTGTGTTTTGTCGCGTTAAATCTGCAGCAAAGTAGCGCCCTCCGCTCCAGTGTAGCGGCCGCTAATTTGCTACAACATCTCAAGTGAGACTCCAGCGCTCTTCACGTCCCGGCTCAGTTTGCAAACACTCTCGAGTCCATTTTTGAGGCACTCTCACGCAAATCAAGCAAACGCGCTGTACTGATAAAACAAACTCCTCCGGAGTCATCGGAATTGAATGTGACCGCGAAAAAATGCCCTAATGTTATTCAGTTCAAACATTTCCACGTCCTTTTTGAGAGAAGTTTGCATATAGGAAAGGCGGCTACATTCTTGAGCCCTTGCCGAGTGTTTGGCAGCAAACCCACCAAAGTTGCTCTAACGCCAATTTTTGGCTCAGACTCAGAAGAAGACGTCTAATTCTATTCGAAGTGCACAAACCGAGTGAATTAGCACTGCAAAGGCAAATGGTTGATAGTTATCAAGGGGTCAGAGCCATTGTTGGAGAAGTTTGCTCACCGAATAGTTCGTTGTGTGCTCGTGCGTTAAAAATCTACGGCGAGCAAACAGGCAGCCTGGGTGAGGCGCAGAAGGGTCTTCCTTCGCTGTGCCGCCCTCACGCTCGCTCTCCGATGCACAAAACTGCGTCTTTGTTCCGCATTTTTGAACGCTCAAATTTCGCAACGACTGATGAAAATGAAATTTCTTTTGAAAGCATGATGCCGCGGTATGAAAAGTTAACACTGACAAACGAAAGTTCATTTTGCAGGATCTTGAAGCGTGAATGGCCATAGGAATACACTTGGTTTTGATGCAGGGTATGCATAATTTAGTAAATGCTCAGAGATAAGGTACGGAAAAGGAACAAATCGAAGCCATAACCACATGATTGTGCTTCAATTTACATGGGTCACAGTTGACCAAATATACAGAGCCGTAATTGTACTCACTGTTCGGGCCTATCAAGCAAATGCAGACATTACCTGAAAAGAAAAAGAAAGAGATTAGGCATTTGAATTACAACCACAAAGAGCATCCTTTTCATCGAACTTGTTATTAATTTCGGTAATTGAGCAGTGGTAGGAATTTAAAACAAGTGTTGAAAATTTTAACCAAACGGATTAATAAAATGAGCTTCGTTCCTTCAAATTGTTTCTCATAAATAGTGGTCACAGCTGACCAGATATCGACGCTCAACTCCCGCCATAATCTGAGAAATTAGAGAAATGCTTCTGTGAAACATGCACTGTATTATTACCATTTACGTCAGTTTGGTTTTCTCGGTAAGTAGTTCGATCGAGATCTACATAATAATGGGTTTGTTGACGCGATGCTCGCTCTTTACAAATGTGACACACGCCAGCGGTCAGCGATGAGGTCGGCGTTGGGTCACAGGTCGTCCCAGGGTTCCTGATGATCAACAGCGGACTGTTGTCCCACACGCGACTGTCCAGGTAAACCTATTGACAAGGATGGGTCCAAAAAAGCAGTGCACTCGTATTTGGCTTGTCACCTGTGCCGTGCAACTCACCTTGGCGGCCCCGCAAAAACTTGACACTTGCACAATGCGCGGAGTGTGACCGCTGCGCCCCCACGAGGTGCTCCTCACACAAAGCTCAGCTATAGCTCATTGTGTCCAGGTCACCACAAAACAACCAAATCTGCCGGACAATGTCGTCGCCACACGCGCAAGCTAGCGGCAAAAGCTGGTGCTGAGCTTCTTGCACTTTACAAAATGTAGTGAGGAAAAATATGAGTTCTGGTGCAACTAAATGTACTGATTTTTCACTGAAATGATGATTATTCAGGCATTTGCATTGGAATGCCATTTACTGGTGAATTCTATTTTATGGACTATGTAACGCAGAATTTTCTCAGTTCATGGTCTATGATTGTTGTTTTTCTTTAAAGGAGACTCATTTATTAGAGCTCGAAGCAATCTGAGAATTTGCATACTTTGGTTATTTAAAAATTGAAATGTGTGTGACCTAACATAGCAGCCACTCATTGTCCAGCGCACACCAAAGACATGCAAAATATCACACTATGATTGCGATTGCCAGCCGCAGCTCACTCTTCTGTTCCGTTCATCAGTATTCTGACATCTTGGATACCTCATGTGGAACATTTAAGGCAGACGCTGTGACCCAAAATCAAATTTGCTCTGACTTTTTAGCGTTCCAATCCAGTGCTCTGATCTACATACAGCGACTCAGTGCCGACATTGTTGGTCCAGTCTCCGCTTTGTACGCACTCGAAGCCAGGGTACCGAAGCTTCCCTCTCTCGGTGGAAGTCGAGTTTTGCCGCAGATATCTTCATTGAAGAATGCAGTGATAACTTGCAGCCATTGTGCCGTGTTAACGATGGCCTGTTGCTTTTCAAGCGAAGCTCTGTCGGAAGGGCATGAAGACGTCAGGCCGCGGCGCTCCAGAGGACCTGAAGACGAGGGGCTGAGGGACGTCGCCATCAATACCCGCCTTCAAAAGCCGTCCACGGCCTGGGCATTGAAGCTTGAGTGGCCTTCAGCTCTGCCTTCTTTCAGCTGAAGATGTAAAGTGCACTCAGCGCGACGGTCTAATCATCACACTGTACTCTCCCAGTTGCGGCTCCGTCTTCGCTGGGAAATATTCGACATGGGCAACGCGTCGCTAGGAGCTTCAAGTTCGAGGTGTCGGCTACGGCAGCAGTGGCAGCAATAACGACAACAGTAGTTCTAATAACATTAGTGGCAGCAGCAGCAGCAGAACAACTTAATTAATGGTAATTATAGTGTAATAAACGCAGCATCAAGAGCGGAATTAGAAGCAGCGTTCCATGTCGCCGCTGTTGAGAGAGCACGGAATGTGGATGAAATATGACGTCATATGTATGAATGATATTAGGGAAAGTTTCTCCGTATTTCGAGTCGAACATCTTCGGCAATTGGTCGCTAAAAAACGAAACCATGTACTGAGAGCCAGCAAAGATAATAGAGATTATATTAATTAGCAGGGTCAAATATTACGTACGTAGATTAAACACAAATTTTACGTAAATTTCACAAGTCGTATAGTAAATAATTTCTCTGGTGATAATTATGAGGATATTTTTAGTGAAACCAACGAATGCAACGTTTTCAGGAGATATTGAATTTTCACAGGAACATAGAGGCAGAAAAAAGTCTTGCTGCACTCGGACGTCGACTCTCCTACAATTAGGAGCTCTGCAGTCGGTGCTTTAATGAGCGTTTACCTCTTAGGTCACCGTAGAAATGTTTCAACGCTGTAAAAATAAAATCGAAATTGTTTCGCATCGCAGATACACATATCTACGGCCTATGAAGTGAAACCCAGCTCCTCTGTCTACAGCGAACACCAGTTTCGTTGCCAAAGGTCGAGCTGGAGTTACAACAGCGCGATGTCAATTCAGGTAACTGTAAAACGGGAATCATGTGTTTACTACAACACATTATTCATAAAATGCACTTCTTCGAAGTATGCACAATCCTTGGGAATTTTCTGTTCAGACATCGAGTAAATTAAAATGTCACGTCGAACGCATTCCATTTAAGCCTTTTTGACTTGAATGTAATTGTTGAAGGTTTGAACTTAGTGCACGGCAGTCAGCGCGGTGATAGAGCGAGTCACTTACTCGGTTCGTGTCCTTCCCGAGACTCCTTGCGGCGTTAAAGGTTAAAGGTAAAGAGCGCTTATAGAGGCAAGGAGCATTGCAGGAGGAGCTCTATAATAGTCATTATGCTATGTTTTGCACCTCTAAGTAATGCACCACTCCTGAGGATGTGTTCTCTCTCGCATTTCAGAGATGTAGACCGGAACGCGCCGGGTTTGGGCTGAATTTTAGGCCAGCGCACCTTTCTCGTTTAGAGGAGCTCAAGCTCTTCGAGATCTACAACGACATCGCTCATCGAGATCTGTCCGGACCGAAGGAAACGCAAAGACAATCGTACAGAATGACGTCTCAGCATCTCATCGCTTGCTGCGCCAGGGAAAACCACTTCAGCGACCATATAATTTGGCACGATTATTTGAACTGCTTCTAAACTCTACACTCAAAACTGATAACGGCGGTCGGGTTCGGGGCGTCACAGCATACACAACTAAACCTCATGATGTTGGCAGATTAATACTTGTTCTTCTCTAGGGTCGCTCGGGGGATGGATGACTGAAAGTGGAAGGACAAAACTCGGTGACTCTAATCGTAAAATATGAATTTTAATGACGTGGAAAATCGAATACCAAAAATATTTCCTTGCATTCAGAGACCGATATTCCACCCTGAAGTCTCCACTTGCTTTAAGAAAATGTTTGGGGTTGTGATTTTCATCTCCGATAGCCCGAACTTAAGCAACTATCTACTTATTGCCATGAGCAGCAGACATAGTGCACAAGCTCGATTCGTTTGTTTATTTGTCGATATTCTAGAGCAACTGCACGCAATTGCAAATCTAAGGACAATAGAATATCGAAGGAGAATCAAGTAACGCAAGTGCGATGGGCTCCAAGCCTTTAGCATGGAGAAGACAGCAGCACCAGGACGCAGTCTTATCCTCCGATGGGCTCGGAAGGCTCTCTGAGGAGGCGTTTTCGAGTGGCTCAATATTGCAGAATCGCCTTTAAACTACTGCGTCATCGGTGCTGCATTCTGATAACGAGAACGCGTAATTTTTGTCGTTAATTACGGGCGAACGAGTTGGTCGTTCATAAAGGAGCCACTAACTCCTCTTAGCGAGGGCATTATTGAACGCTGCTCACATGAGCGCCGCCAATGGATACCATTATTAACGAGCCGCCACCGCAGGGCCTACGTAGAGCTACTGCCTGCCACGGGGCCGTGGTTCTGAAGGCAGTTCTGGGTGTCATCACGCCCTGTGGAGATGCTTCATAATCAATATGTCCTCCTTTATTGGGCTGCTTAAGATTATGACGCAATAAATTACAGAAATATGAATAAGGAGAGTTTTACGTTGTAGCACCAGCAGAGTTAGTGCGAGAAAGAGGCTCTTCAAAAGCGGACGCCTGAACTTCTTCGGCACTTCTTCGTGTGCGCCCTGCACGTGCGGGCCTGATAGGGTGACTGACACTACTGCACGATACCAAAAAGGTAAAATATAGGGCCTCGGAGTTCGGAATTGATCGTTAAAATACTTTTTTAGAAGCGACTGATGCTTTTTACGTATCATTTATTCATCATCGTATTCAAATCTGCAACAATTAGCGATATTGTAAAGTTTAGTTTGGCTTAAAAAAAATTGTCATTCATATACATGGCATGGGAAGACCATGCACAGTTTAAAAGGAGACTGAATTATTCCTCATCGAAAACTTTTTGGAAAAACTTTGTGAATTTCGAAATTTTTTAAATTCGATGCCAAATGTATAATGCGCCTAACGAAATTTCACCCCAACACAATTGCCGACAAATTTTGTAAATGGTTTATATTGGAAAACATTATTCTCATTGTCTATATTGTTATTTTGAAATTATCATTTCTGTAAGAATGAACACAGTTAGCTTAGGATTTTTCCGATTAGATTTAAGTTTTCAGCTATTTTTACTAGACTTGTGGTTACACAAAATTAATTTTCACGAAGCAGAGACGACAAAGAGAGAAGGCTAATGGTAGGCCGTAGCCGGTGGGAGAGACGAATAACTCATCGACAAAAGCTGATAAATCTTCATGTCAAGCACAGACGCAGGATCACTTTACGCTAAGCCTAAATATTACTTAATATCCCAAATGAAATTAACTTGAAGAAAGACTACATAGGTACTTTCAGTGTACTGCAGCGATGAGAAGGGTTCGTACATTCTAGGCAGCGACTTGTCGATACAATATTCAACCCAAAGACAAGCTCTCATATGAACAAATTCTGAGCTCGACATGAAATGCTTCAACGAGACGAAGAAGCCAAACTATGAAACCAAATTCTTAACGTAAACTGAGCAAAGTGAACAGAGAAAGGCTTGGGAATGAAGAGTTCTCGATTCCCAAGATGCCGAAAGGAGGCTTTGAAGAGGCGGCGGGACAGACCACCGTCATCTCCGTTTGCGGTGGAAACATACGTGAGACAGACACTAATCACGTCCCAACAAAAAGCTTGATGGTCGCCGCTACAGGCTGCAACAAAGGGGCTTTGCAATGGCGCTCTTTTCAAGAGAACACAATTAGCGCGACTGCAAGGGAGTGCTCGAAAATACCGGGTCTTCTAGGAACGCGCGTTTCGAGCCTAGATACAAAGTCCTAGGGCTTTGAGAGCAAGGGAAAATTGCCTCCAGGAAAATTGGATGTCTTGAATTAATCTAATCTTAACGAGACTGAAGCAGAACAGCTGGAGGTTATCTCAACCTCGCAGGTACAACCGCGCTCACGTCTTGAGGCACTAGTGACGAGCACTAGGTGATGAATTCTCGTGCACCACACATGTGATAATGAGCAAAATAATTTGCTGCGAGAAATAATGAAAATACAATACCAAACTTCAAAAATTCTACTCATTCGTCCGTCGTACAGTATTTATTCTTGGCACTACCATCACGACGCTCATATGCACCTACTCTACAGAACATGCGTGCGTGCCATGATCATCGCTAAGGGTTACAAAGCGATCCCTTAAAGATGCTGTCTATGTTGAATCACTTTGTATTGCATAAAACAAGTAAATCAAGTGCTATTAAGTCTTGAATTCACAACATTGATTCCCATTCATTCATTCAAACGCAAATGAAAATATCGAGTTATTTCGCTTCCATTTGGGAAGTGTAGCCTGGGTACATGCTTTTGATGCAAGGAATAGAATAGAAGAGAGCTGCTAGGTATTCCATACTCCAAATTCTCTCCAGATTTTGCCCCAGTCAGTAACTTCGGGACCCTGTCCAGTTATAATACATATGTAGCCTCACACACGACCTGAAAATCGCAACTGAAACATGGGTGAGTCGAATTCCTGTCATTGGGTCTGAGTCCAGCACGGAGGAAACTTATGTCTTAGTTGTTAAGATCTCATTTTCTTCTTTTCAAGTCTAAAATAAACTCAATTAAGTATTGAGAATTACCCTTTAAAGCATTTAGTCTTTAAAATGAACGCTTCATATAGGTCTCGAAAATATTTCCCATTGATTTTATCTCGATCTCCCAAAGTTTGGACCATGGACATTGTTTTTAGGGCGACATGCGGTCATGTTCTCGCTAGGAGACTCCGTTACCAATTAATTGAATTTCCTGCCCATCCTCCCGTGGGTTTGAGGAAGGCTGAAGTACGAGCGGCAGTTTATTAGCAGAGCGAGCCTGGGAGCCAGAAAAACGTGGGCAGTTACAGATGAGCACAAAACGCTCGTCAAGTCGAGCAGCGCAACATCCGCCCTCTTCCTTCTTGTGCGTCTCTGAAGCAAGAGAAAGATCCTCGAATTGATCACGGGTGTTTAGCTTTAATCTCCGCGGGCGTAATTAACTCAAGGCTTCAAAAGACTTCATCATCATGCAGCGGACGCCTCGAACTACCATTTTCATTCCTACACTCTTGCAAGCGAGGCTACGTTTAGGTGCCGTGCTCGGTCACACGGACCCACAAAACCAACTCTTCGCCCTCTCCCTCGACGGTCTAATTTTCATAAGGCGTTCATTGGGATGCTTACCTGCGTGATGCAATAAGAACGCTAACACCTCACGTGTAATTAAGGTGAAAGCTTTCATTAATTGGATTTTGTCTGCCGTGACCGGGAGAAACGGGAAGGGTAACTTTTCTATATATAAGTCGAGGCTCGGTCAAATTTGGGCTACCATGGGCGCATCGATTTATCATACGGACACTAGTACGGTTCATGGAAGCATGTTAATCGAGAAATAATTTTAAGCCTTCCAGGAAAATTGGATGTCTATTACCGAACATGCATTGCAGAGGCTGTTGTGGTCACGGATTTGTAAGCTATGTGACTCAGCAGCGCAAGTGATAGAGTGTTTGTTTCGTAATCTAGAGGTCCTGGGTTTGATACCCGGGCGGAGTGCTTCCCTTGGAAAAGGTGAATGAATATAATATTACTAAAGCGGCGGCACATCAGTGTGGCCTCGGTCATGATGATCCGAACAACTTGGAAGGAATCCATGCTAAGTAGACTTGACACAGTAAGTTTAGGAGGAATAGCACAGAGCTGCAAGTGACGCAAGAGGCGTTGCGAGGACCACGACGCAGCTAGCCAAGCTTTGTAGTTTATCTGCTTTTCATTAGCGTTTTATTTGTCATCAGATCATGATGGACATATTAAGAAGCACGTAAGAGAATGAAGTGCTGAGCAGATCTGCAGCAGGAAACGGATGGGGTGGAGTGCGTACGTTCAATATTTTAGAGCAAGCATAGCTGTCGTTCTTGTTGCTTCAGTTCCGTATTTCTAATTCAGCAAGTAGAGCGCTAAGATCGATGATCTGTATAGTAATGAATTACCTTTTTGGGGAATTTAACGAAATTGTCATTATCCATTTCTTTATGAGAATCTAATCAAATCTCTTTGTTCTCACGATTACGTCTCGTTGCGACCAAAATTAATTGGAATACCAAAATACCGATTTTCCCCTGAAAGTATAAATCTCATCCCAATATTTACGTATTTATAACATTTAGTTTTTCATTTCACCACCATTCTATCATTACAATTATGATAGTAATTATTTAGGAATGACATACTCTGTAAAATGACGAACTCATGTAAAAGACTTCAAACTAAAAAAATCCAAATGTGCAAAAAATCCAGCCGGAGGAAGGAGCTAGTGAAGAAGCAAGGCGAGTTGAGGGGAGCATGAGCCGTGCAGAGCGTGGCTTCACCCTGGGCGGGGGGCACGCAAACCTCACTCACGACCTGTCAACCTGACGGAAAGATTCAAGCGAAGTGTTGACAAAGCAGCTTTGATTCTCCTTTGAAAACACTCAAGTCCGAGTCAACACGAAGCTTCGATTTGTATTTATCGAGCGGCCGACGCAGTAACTCTAGCCCAGGCCACTCCCGACACAAAGGTGGCACGGGGCGGTACCGTCTCATGAAACCCAGGCCTCTGAACCAAAGGCGGCTGAGCCTCCTGACCACTTCATCAGATGTGTACAGTGTTGCTCAATTGACATGGACCGTGTAGTGCGTTGCCGAGCTCTCGAGGTGCATCTTGCATAAGTGACTTCTCGAGGTTTGTTGAAAATAATTTGAAACGTTTCGGCAAGTTGATGCGGTGCCGTAAATGTTGCACGATTGAGTTGTACCATATAGTGGTTACCAGAGTTGATGAAGACATCTTGTGAACGTGTGTTGTTGAGACTTATGAAAATGTGTCGGAAATTTGATATGGTTCACAAGCTGTAAGTTTCAAATTCGATTAAGATTTCATGCATATTTTTTGGTTCTGAGCAGGAGAATTGCAAGTTTCTTGGACAACGCTTGCGCATTGGAAATTTAGCTCGGAAGTGCAGAGGAAACATGCTGATACCCAAGCTACGGCTGCGGCACTGCGAGTCATTGTTATCTTCTTACAAACTGATAAGATGTATCAAGAATATGGTACTCCTTTCAGTATCCTAAATTGAATTACCTGCGGGTCGGGCTTGATTCAATCGTCAAACATGTAAAGTTCCAAAAAAGTAGAGAAAATTATCAGCATGTAGAAAAGCATGCAATTTCTTTCTGACTAACTAATTAATGTGCTTTCAAGCGACTCTATAATCAAAAAGAGGTGAATATCAACACATCAAGCGACTTCTTCAATACTGAAGAATTACACTAAGAATGAAGATATAGAAAAATACAACTATACATAAATATGTTTTAAAAACCTTTGGCGTGGGGAGTAAACGATGCTGTGCATGTGCTTATCTTAGCATTTACAAGCTAGCATTTCATGAAAAGTGCGAGTCAAATTTCGAATTTCAGCACAAAAGATGGTGGCGCTAGTTCAAACAGAGATCTCACTTGCCGAGCCAACAACTTATCATACTTTAACTTAAGCAGCACAAGCGTCTGTTCGATCCCTAACGGAACACTAGTTTTCATGTTATGACGTGCGTGTGATTTTTTTGCATTACTTCACTCTTTTTAGCCATCCTATATGGGCACATTAATAAACAGGAACCTAAAAATTTTGCTAATGTTAGAAAATTAGCATCCAAAATGTCTATATATTTTGAACCAGATTTCTTCCCGTAAGAGTAGTGACACACACGAAATAATTTCGAATTAGTGCTCAAAGAAAAGTATCGACTGCTCTTGCTTCCCTGACACGGCCATGTGCTCGCGTGTCTTGGACTAACGAAATGAAAGCTAAATTTACGATCACATTATCATATTGAATAGTAAATGGATTACAATATTCGCTCACAGAGGCACGACAAGTGCGTTCCTGCCAACAAAATCAATAATTTTTAGTTCTTTTCCAAGAGATGAACCCATTAAAGCCGCGAGGAGTAGGCCTAGGCAGCGTTCAGGCCCACCCACTTCACCAGCAAAAGTTTATGCAATAAACAATATTCTGTGTCATGACTATGCCTACCTTAATGAGCTCCCCATAGGCCTCTCCTCTGGCTCCAACATGTGGTGAATTGCGCCTGAACATGAAGCATTGCGTCACGCACACCGGGAATGCGGTGCCGTCGCCAGCAAATACGAGCTGGAATGTCGGTCTCCTATCGTCCCACTGGGTTATGTTAGCGAAGTGTCACAAAAGAAACACGTGCACGGCGCATGGAGACATCGAAAAAAAGTTCATATTACTGTTAGACCTACCGAGGATGGAGAGTAAGAAATAAGAGAGATACATTAACTATCTGCACTAAGCTAAACTACGATATTAACTCTTCTTGTCTTTAGTGTATCCCATTAAATGAGATTTCTCTGGAACTAAGAGCAATAAATGCTCAAAGCAAAGTTTTCAAACGCGCAACGATAAAAAATTGCTTCCAAAGTGTCCGCTCGCGTTGCACTAACACGTTAAGAAGAAGCAGCAGCGAGCGCCGTAAAACAAGACCAGGATGTGAACGAATCGTCATTTGAGAGCTGGCGCACAATATGTATGAGAGTGGGGGAGACGGTCACTTCGTAAGGAAAGGAGCGAGTTAAACACGCACGGAGAGTTTGTGTGGGAGGCAGGCAGATCGTGATCTCTTTGTTGAGCTCTGCCAGCAGAGTCTCTGCTAATAATAATGGAGTGCGCTGCCAGCAGGCTGCATGGGAAGCACCTTCACTTTTATTTATGCCCTAATTCATAAAGCGGACGGGAGCCTGTAATTAGGTATTCTCGAGGATCTCAGCAGCGCGGAGGGCAATTACGAGGCCACCAAAAGAAAACATGGTCTTCATAATTCCTCGGGAACATTTTTACACTTCGTATTGCGTGACGACGTTGTTTGCGAGAATTGAACAAGAGTTACGATTTCTTTAAGATTAAATAATCGACCGCAACGAACGAATGAAATTGATTGCAGACCAGGACCTGGCATTCCTCAAGGCCATTAACTCACGCTGAGTTTCAGCTCAAGCGGCGCTGCGTGCGCGATTACCTTTATTCAACAAACTGTGTTGAATAAAGAACAGAGTTGAACGAGCCCAAACCTGCGAAAAGCGTGCCTATCTTTGAGCAAGTGCAAGCGTGTATCACCAGTGCTACATTGCTCAAGGAAAGAATTCAAACAAATCAGACTAAGAAATTGAGTATATTCTGCTAATGCTCGGGCGGATCTCTTCTTAAAAAGAGATAGAATGAATAACATATTCCAGCTTCCGTCCCTTCGTGGGAAAAAACAAATGCATGAGATAAAAAGACGCTGTATTCTCCATATGCTCGAAAAAAGTCATCAGCCCGATGTATCTGTAATCTCCCCGCGTGAAGAGCAAGTTTTTCTACCACTTGCTAATCGTAAAGTTTCCTGTGCAGTAATTTTGGCGTTCGTTCCGGTATTGAGACGGCAACTAAAGTACAGCATAGGCAACATACAGCATCCTCATTTCATATTTCACAAAGTGATGCATGCGAGATACATTTAAATTTCAATCACCGTTTTGCATTGAAACAGTTATTTTGTATCTAAAAAATAGGAAGGAAAGCTATACAATTTTTGTAAGAACTGTGCTGATAGATACTGCACTATTCTCGAGTGTGGGCTATGTGTAGTCTTGATGTAAAAAGGCTCCGCTATGAAAAATGTTATGAACACAAATATTTCTTTTAAACTTTTCCTATTACTTAGCAACACTCTGAAGAAATGGTGTGCACGTTTGATTGAAGGACTTGGTGTTTTGGAAACGAAATTCCTTGAGATTGAAAATCACCTGAAATATTGAGTCCTATATACATACATAGCAGCAGACTCAGGAATGCAAGTGTCCCGTCGCGAAGCTGTTTAGGTCACAAGCTTTAAATGAAACTGCAACGTTCTGTCCAGCAGAGGTGAGGCTTGCAATGGTCATGTAGTGTGAGAGTGACCCTGGCTCGCCTCAAGTACCACAAAATAAAATTACTATTAATTTTCAACAGTTGTTTCTATTATTTTTTTTCTTAGCACATTCATTGCCACCATGGAAGATAGTTTCACTCTTTAAGTTACTTTCGCAATTCAAACACAGCTAAGTAGCAGTTGATCTGAAAGTATTAAAATACCGCTTGGTGCACATGAGAGTCGAGTGGCAGCGAGCGCGGTAATTGTGATACCTGTCAGAACTAATTCCATATTAAACAGAATATTTCACGACTGGTATTGAAATTATTTCAGTACAGTTAAGAAATGAAAAATGTTCATTTCCCCGACTGTTATATGGAGCAGAAATTATGCTATGTAATGATACTTATTTCCTCTTAAAATGTTGCTCTATCTACGCCCAGAGTGAAAGTCATTAGCATAAATTTTTTGTCTTTTTTGCCTAACTCAGCAAACAAGATTGTTAAAAATCGCTGCTTATTGGTTGCTCAGCTGACAGTGCACTGAGAATACATGTATGTTGTTTGCTTGATCTGAGGACAGATTTAAATAGGTTCCAACCGAAGGATATCGAGAAAGACAAGGAAGGATATTTTATAGATCAAAAATAGTAGGAATTAAAAGAAGTTGAACGATTCTGTGGGAAAAACCTCAGGGAAAATCATATCCACTGAAACAAGCGTAGAGAGACTGCAACGCTTAGCAAGTAATGATCCACGCACAGATATATCAAAACAAACTACTCGCAGGATTTCAATACTATCATCAACCAGTGGAAACAATATCGTGAAATAAATTCAGGAAAGATAGGAACTGAGTGAGTATTTTAGCTGATAACCTGGTCGACGTATAGTTTCTTGTCGTACTAAAGTATTCCTATGCAGAAAGCAACGAAATGAAGGTGATACCTCTAGTTTTATTCCTTATATGTCAGTTGCCAAAATATTCACGAGTGTCGTTTTTCTCATAAGGCTCTGATTGTCATTTGATTTTTGCACGTCATATTTTTCCCACAAGACCGGCTAGGCTGTCTGATGTGTGACCTCACAAACTCGAGGAATGTTTCCCTCGAGTGGGGCGGTAAATGAGGACGTTGGTGGGAAGTTCAGCCATACGAGTGAGTGGGCTAGTGGTGGGTGTCCAAATGAGATACTTCAGGAGCAGCGCCAGGTGAATAGTGATCCATGCCAAATAATTAGAATGTGTCGAGTGTTGTGTATGCACACTGCTAATTCGCAAACTCTCAGCATAACAAGCCAGAAAATATAAAACAATCCCAACGAGTGTCTATATATCCGTAAACATATTCTCCATAGTCATGAATAATAGTGATGGCGTGATATAAATAGCGAGTGGTGCGCCCCTACAGGTTGAGCATCTTGATTACTGATAAAATTAGCTCGCAGTAAGAATACAGTCGTTGTAATACACTGAATCTATCTCGCACGCCCACGCTTCTAACACCAATCAACTCACAGAAACTACCAAAAGTTATCGTCTATTTATCGACTATTCAAGTGCCCAGCCAAACATTTTTCATCATCGAAACAAGCCAGTAAGAAGCTTCTTATGCAGTGCAGCATTGCACACTCGTAAGTAAAGTAAAGAGACCACAATTGTGAGCGAGAGCTGGAGTTGGGGACGCAGCAGAGGTGGGAGGTCGGGCTCGTGAGAACGCTGCGCCACCCGTGAGTGCCCGGGGGACAGTACGCCATTACCTCATTACAGGCATTGCCTTCACAGCACCACATCTCGCGGCCTTCGCATCGCTGCCTCAGTTTTTTGTGCCTTAAAATGCTCGAGTTGGACTCCACGAAATGCAAACTTTGGTTTTCTTCAGAATGGTGTACCGTGAACAGATCGTAGAGTGCAGTGAAGGTGGTGTTGTCGAACTTGTTGTCATGCACTCATTGATCGTGAAGTAAGTGTTAAATATCATACAGTTTAACATCGTATTAGGTATCGTAAAGCTACATAAGTAACAAGTAAATATGTTAATGTTATTCGTTATAATAATTGAATAGAAATTCTGTGATATTTAATAAACCTTTGATGAAGGAATAAATTGTGCGACATCCTGCAGATGGTAGTCGATTTAACATTCCTCGGTCCGACACCTGAAACCTTCATCGAATACTCTTGCGGACGAGTGTGGCTATACAATATCCTGCTTCGAGAACAATGTAGGACACGTTAGTACAAAAAATTGCTTCAAGGACGAGCAATAATATTGTAAATTTTTCCAAAGGAAAATACCTGAAATTAGGTTAAAACCAGCATTTTTGTCGCAAGTACATCGGAGTTAGGTCAAACTCAGAGCAAAAAGACACACAATTATGCAAATATGATACGCTTTATAAATCGTAGAACAATCTCCTTTTACCTTCGGGGAAATATTAGATTGAATTTGAGGTTCACTTTAAACTTATAGGTTCATCACAAAATGGATGAAAGATAAAATTTAGGAACAACAAGAGTGCAGAAACGAAGTGGTCTCTAAACCAGTCTGCGCTGCTGTCCAGCGAGCAGATCGCAGTACGCAGTGAGAAGAACGCTCGCACTCCTCTTCTTTTATTGCTAGCGTCGCACGGCCTCACTCTTTCCGTATGAGTTCAGTAAACGCTGCAGACACAACTCTCGGTCGATAAGTTATAAGCGCTAGGTCTTTTCAAATGCTTCTAGCATTCTGAGTTTATGTGTTTCATCAAAGAATAGCCTATTGTTCTTACTTTCGTACCTAATGGCCATTGAAGCTCATTAGTTCAAATTGAAGTTATTGCTGTAAAAGCCCTTCACACTTCTAATCCTGCACTTCAGAACAATAAAACACATTAGTAGGAAGAAACAAAAACGCGGATAGCGGTCTGAACGACATCTCAGTTAAAAGTAATGTAAAACAGACTCTGAGACCCAACTGGAGAACTATTTCAATTTTTCTAAATAAAATTAATGGTAATTGTATTTCGTTTCGACGGAACGCAAAGTGAAAATTTTTATTTAGATGACGATTAGACATGCTCGTGCATAGTTCTAAGCCCCGTATGCATTCATTTTCTGCAATGTCAACATTTTA
The DNA here is from genome assembly GCA_014899125.1 of Orchestia grillus. Lineage (NCBI taxonomy): Eukaryota > Metazoa > Arthropoda > Malacostraca > Amphipoda > Talitridae > Orchestia > Orchestia grillus. The sequence goes on from VOMN01018150.1 coordinate 20,104, forward strand.
TTGTGTTGCTGCACATCGTCTTGAATTTAAGACTTTCGTAATAAATTTAAAGGATGACTTTTCCCAGAGGAAATAACCGATTACATCACATGAACATCAAAACTTTACGNCTCATAAAGATAGAGATAATTCCTTGTTCTAACTCCTGACTGTAGCGTGTGAGAGAAGCTCGGCGGCAACATCTGCAGCATGCACATCTGCAGCCTACATATGCAGGCTGTGACGTACGAAGTAACGGCACTTAAGTTAGTGCTCTAAGCCCGGCCTCAGCTTCCAATTTAAAAAAGAGCACGTGCAAAAAAGCATCTACGTTTCATAATAACTATTTATTCACATTCACTTTTCTACACCCAATTTCTCTTGAATGTTGATTCAAGACGAGCATTCCAAAGGAACAATGTGTAAAACGAGTGCAACTTTGTTATGTTCGCTCACTCAGTTCAACGAACACAGGAAGAGTTCAACTGGTCAGAAATGAGTGCTAAATAGAAGATCTAACCGCCCCAGTGCCAATAATCTTTAACTACTTGCTGCAATGAAAAGAAGCAAAAAATGACCAAAAAAATGCGCCTACGTCTCTGGAGAACAAATCGTATTCTTGAGTGCACATGCGCCCGGAAAAGAGAAGAGCTGATATCGGCCGAGCTGAGCCCGGCTGGAAGAGCTATTATTGTAGCTATTTCTCAGGATCTTGGCTGGTTCGAGCGCCTCTCTCATCCATCTGCGCGCTGGTCTCATTAGAATGAGGCAGTTCTTCATACGAGCGTTCAGCGATCGGCTCAGTTACTGAGTGATAACTCGCATTTAGGAACAAGAGAGCATAGAGCAGCTTCTAACGAGGGTACCTTTTGTGTGAGTGACCGACCTCAAGACTTTCTAGCCTCTAAATTCGGCCAATAATACTTGGAGAAATTCACGATTAAAGCCCGCTGTGCCCTTTTTTACGGGAAGGTTTAAATGAAAATAAGCTGAGAGCGCTCAGATGGCCGTATTTTGCCTAAAGCCCGCGGGATCGCGCATTAATTCATGTTAAGGCAGAAGAGAGACGCTATCTCTGCCAATCTAGCATAATTTGGCGATAAATAAAGGCAGCGAGCAGAGCTCAACAATACTCCCAGAAATGCCCTTGCATGTACTTCATAACGTTACAAGTTAGAGCGCATATCATTACCAAAACAATTGCGGATCACTCGTAAAGATCAGTACTCGAGTTAAGCGCTGGTCTCAACATGAGCCCAAATCATTTCCAGGCAACTAGGCATCGTTTGCCAGCTCGGCCTCCTTCTTCTTCTTCCGTGTGTTTTTTCTCTTCGTCTCTTTTCATTCCTTGCATTTCTGCGATGTTCAGCAGCTATGACTAGCGCTTCAGTTTTTCCTTTGTTTACTTTCTTGTGCTTTGTTTCGATCACATATACTGTACACGGGGCATTTGTTTGGTCATGCTACTCGAAATTATTCTAATTCCTCAATTTATTTATTATTATTTTACATCAGTTGGGATTTGATAATAATCACTTTTTGAGGACCGAACAAAATTCGTTCGCTAAAATTCTAAGGAAAACAATAACTTACGTTTCCTTTGAACGTATGTTTCATTCATCTGTCAAGATCTCGATGAGGGGGTACCTCAACAACAAAATTTGGACCTCAATTTTGCCTCGCAAATGATTTAGTGTCGCACAAAGTTGCTGAACAATTGAAGAAGCATAGATAATATTTCTCCATAACCTTAGCATAATATTTTTATTAATATGCTCAATTATTAGGATCGCAAAATAAGAAAATTGACATGCAGCTTTTATAAAGTGCTTAATTACAGGTAAACTTGTTTGCACTTGACGTCAATTTAATAGAAGAAGCCAGCTTAAATGTTCTTCATTATACTGGTATACACAGGAATTTTCTCGCTAGGATTCGCTGATTATATGCATCAATTTATGACATTATAGTCCTCAACTGACATTTATTGCTTAAAGTTTATGCTTAGAGTAAATTAACCCCATGAGCCGTCAAATTTATGTCCTCACGGAAAACTTTTACGTTTTGATTAAGAAGCTGGGGATGAACATTAATTAGACTGATTATAGTAAAGGAAATTGTTTTAGATTTTTATTTAAACATAAGACCTATAATTAGCATGCTCATCAAGTGTTTATCTCAATAGACAATATCCATCACTGATAAATAACCTAAGAAGTTGAGCAAAATCTCTGTGTTATGATTAAAATCCAAATTTCTGTTTAGAGCTCCGCCAAGCTGACTACGAGCTGAGTTTTGATCGGATACTTCAAGCAGAGCTTGAGAATTGCATCGTTTGCTTGATGGGTCTCCTAAAAACTGCACCCCACTCTGCACACTTCAAGAGATTTCCTCATCATAACCTAAAAGAAAATTGACCATAATATGTATCTACCAAATAGACCACACCATTCTCAGTGAACAGACGATAAGAAACATTTTCATTTACATAAGAAATGGGAAGAGGCCTTAAAAAATGGAGGGACTACTTCCAATTTTTGAGGCAACTGTCGCTAAAAACGCCGGCTGCAAACCCCTGAGGGAACTCTATGGGACATCGCTGGTGCGCTATGAAGTCGAGATAAGTTCCTGACTTTTCATTAATTTCTTTTTCGTTTTATTTCAACAAAGGTTTGGAAGCAGTCGACTATAATCGGTACAAACTAGAGGACCTGAACCTCATTTGACAGCTCACTGAGGATAAATTGTAGAGGCCCTAATTTAGGAATTCGAATGTCTCTCGATCGATGAATGAATTCAGAGCGTCACTGATAGCAAGAACCTTAAGCTGCAAAACTACAAGATGAAAGAAAAAGTTTTTTTCAGCGATTGGTGAAATTCACCAATCTTCAAAAATGCGCTCACAGTGTTGAGTAGTTTGATGAAACAACAAATGAAGCTATGCGTAGATTTATACGTTAGCAGTTTTGCGAGACTTATTAAGAGGCACCCAGAGATTTTCACTGGCAAGTAAGAAAATCTTGAGGCCACAACACGTGTTGCTGAGACGAGCCATTGAGCAGCTGCCTCAATTCCACAGGTCTGGAGAGTCAGCAAATCTTCCGCCGATTCAATGAACGAATTCAAAATGACACAGAATATTTTAGCTTGGTACAGTCTTAATAACATCTGCATGTCCATGACATGTCCATTTTGAATTACTATCAAATAGACAGAGAATGAATTCATGGAAAATATTTGAAGATTGAAATATACGACAGATACACGCACAAAAATACAGGAATAAAAAATGAAAAGTTACTAAAGTCAGTAATGAAAATCAAACTCGAAAATTGAAAAGTTAAAAAAACGAGGACTTACATCCTTATCCCTGAGCTGCGAGATGCGATTTATCAAATTGAGTGCAACGATTGTGAGACTCTGCGTACATAGGTGAAGTCAGAAAGTAAGTTCAGAAGACAGCATCTTAGCATCGGTATTCTTTGACAAGCTCGCAATAAAACTCTTCGATCTGCTAACACGTCACTCAAACAGGTCACGATGTAAATAGGTCATCCAAAACTCCTTGCAAAAGATTTTCTCGTAAGGCCAAGAAGGTTCCTAGAATCATTTTTTGCATCAGTGAACGAAAAAGCATCTAATTTCCAGACGCGAAGTCCTTGGTTAATGAATTGCTGACCTATTTGATGTCTCTACTGAAATTATCTACTATTAACAATTCATACGTTCATTTCAAAATTACTTTTCATTTGGTAATATATGGTTTCTCCCTATAATTTTGTCAGTAAAATCACATTTATTTAAAAAAATTTATTTCAAAATTCTAATAATTCTTAGCATAAATACGCGAGGGCACCTTCTGCGTCCGATGTTTTCACGACTTGTTCCCTTGAAAACAAACTCTGCGGAAAGAGTGCGACAGCCCGGACTAAAAAAAGTAAAGTCCAGTTGAAGCTTTTAATTTCTACTCAACAAACACACAGTAAAGCGGGAAGAAGGTTTAGGTAAAAAAGTTACAACAAAGTTGAATCATTTAAGTACTTACACCGGTAAAAATAGCAACAGAAGCCAAGGATCGCTTTAAATTTTTTCTGAAAGAGGCACACCACTTCGGGAGAATACGAAAGACCCAGAAAGTTCATCGACCAAAGCGGCGGAGAAACAGTAAATGCCCGGGAGTTGCCTCCCACGGTGGCACAGCTTTCCTCTCTCTTCCTCGGTCGCAGGAAGTGAAACTCAGCTCGGCGTCTCCTGCAGGTCTCACACTTACACGAGACCAAGACTGCGGCTGCTGCTCTCCGCAATCGCTCTCGAAAAAAGCCAACAATGGACCAATAAAGTCTTATTTCGTCATGAGAGCCTTTTTTGCTCTCTCTCTCGCAAATGAGCGGCAGAGCAAAGCGCCGTAGTTTGTGGATTACATAAGCTATGGGATGTTTCAAGAGAGCAAAAAATATTTTGGTGCCTAATGTCGTTAAAACAATACGTACGTAACGCTATGTTAGGAAACATTTCGAGGGATTTTTCACTTGATTGAAAAATCAAAGGAAGAGAAATTTCCCTTCGAGCCTAAGAGTTCATTATTTCTAACGATTTTTTGAAGTCACTTCCGAGAAAATCAACGAAGAAACGGAACTAGTTTCGAATAAAGAAAAGCGTACATTACCATTATTTTTCGTAGGCATCTAAACCGCAAGTGAGAAAGAGGGCAGAGAATCACACCCCTTCCATGTGTTGGGTTAACCTCTGAATCAATTCACACTGCATAATCTATGGTTTCCTGAAGAACACAGTTCTAGAAATGAACGCTCGCTGGAACACCGAAATGAGGAGCACCGCAGCTTCTTTACGTCCGTCGGAGTGAACCAGCAACGAATTCGAGGAAACTCTCTTAGCGGCAGCCAGGACCTGTACCCTGGAGCAGTTGGGCGCTCACGCCGCCTTCCGACCGCAACACAACGCATTTTTCTGCTTCTTGGCCCGTCGTGATTGGTTGCGTAGGAGTTTCTCATAGTTAGGTGAGCGGGAGTCCCATGGTGGGTACGAGGTCGCTTCTTATGGAGCGCTGCTGCATCTATCCACCCATTATACGTTGGGAAATTATAAAATTGATCTCTGGCGAGATGAATTTCCAGTGGCAGTCACGTTCTCACAATTACGTCGCTGCCACATCACACTCCAGATTGCAGGTGCTCTCTTCACGTGATACACGCACCGGGCCCACATTTCTGCAGCTTCCAATTATTGCGTGGGAACATCTTTCACCTCACACTCCTCCCCTCACGATCCGTGTACCTCCCACTCCCATGCCTGATATTGCTGTTGTTTCGCTTCCGCCTAATCTTTACGTACTGTACTTTCTTTCCCTTTAGAACTGCTTTCAGTTCATACCATCGATCGTCACATGTTCGTTCTTGCCTCAGCGCTTATTTAGCTTCCATTTATAACTTTCTACATTAATCTTTCCACTCTTCAATGTACACACCTGTGATTTAGCTTCACAGGTCGTACTTTCAGAAACTTCGAGCGAAGATTGGAACGCATCTATTCTGTCAGGAACAATTCTCTCCTCACATTCCTTTTGTAGTTTAATTTAAGTTTAGAACACGAGGCTTTATGCGTCATCGCTTTTCATACCACTAGTTTAAAAATCGAAAAAAAGAATTAACATTTTCATTCGTTTGAAAATGTTTACCATCTTTATATTTTGTTCGGTGACAAACCAGGCGACAAACGGCCGAGACCAGTGCCTGTGGCGCGAATCCAACCTCAGCCTCGGAGCTTCAAGCTCGAGTGACACGCAACAGCTCAAGTGCGTCACCATCGCCTCCAATATGAAAAGGCAGAGTTTGCACTCGCAATGCTAACGAGCCTGCAATAGGTCTTGTGCACATAGTGAGCAGCTCTCGTATCTGCTACACAATACTCTAAATACACCGCACCAAGTGTTTGCATAATAATGGAAGTCTCTTGACTCTATAGGAGTAATTTCCTGGTCTGTTAGGGTGCATAACGAGTAAAAGGAAATGCAAGAAGCACAGACTACAATATTATTCTAATCAGTTCGAAGGGCAAAACATAACGAAAAATGGCATTGTTGAAGTGAACTGACTCAAACATGTAAGTTGAATCCCTCACAGTACATACGGACAACAACAGTTTGGCAACAACTACGGGCAACATACGAACGCACGGAATGATGTGCGTTCGCAGGTTGTACAACACGTAATCGGCAAATGAATCCTTTAAGGTGCAGTATGGAGGTCTCTGAGCGACGTTTAAAAGAGGGTAACGTAGCATCATGGGCAGTTCTAAACGCAGCACAATTGTGCAAAACAAAAAGAAGTAGTGCACTCAACACAATTGTGTTGTTGGGCTGCACATGAGAAATGGCATAGCGAGAGGTCAAGTCTGTCTCACCATTAGAGCTGAGATCAGCGGCGCTCCCGAGAGGTTCTGCGCTTCTTAGGGGCAAGAAGGCAGGAAAGAAGTTTAGCGGTCGCAAGAACAAGTCTATCTCTTATATCAGAGAACAAACTAGCGTCGGAAATGAGGATGTGGGTAGACAAGGTGCGAGGTGGCAAGACTCCCATGCGTGCTCGGCGGTCGAGGTGAAAGGTAGATTGTGGACAACCGACTGCACATTCACTCTTTTAAAATCGGTGAACATCTATAGACCTCTCGCACTCATAAGTCAAATTACCCGCAAAGTAAGTTGTAAATTAATGTAAAAATTCTCCTACGCTCATGAACGCGTTTGTGAGTGAATTAAGATGCAATTCCCTATCTCGCGACTAGCTGCTCAGTTAGAACTCGGTATAATTTGAAATTAAATCAGGCTAGTGCCAAGAAAAACCTGGATCAGCGTGGACATAATGTGGTATTTTTACCTCTGTTCTGCTGCAGCAGTTCATTTTCTGATCACGTGCAGTCGTTTGTACACACGTGAATTCACCTAAAATTTAGGTGCAAAGTTAAATGGCTCCTATTGCCTTAAACTCGAGCGTAGTTTCGCAGTACGAGCCCCTCAAACAAGGCGCGCACGTTCCATTTACCTCTCGAGGCCAGGCCGCTTGGTAGTTTTTCCCGATATCAATTTTTCTGAAGCTCTTCTCACTCCGTAAGGCGAAGCAAGCCAGTCATTATGCTAACGCTAGGCCCGAGTTATGCTTCCTGAGAGGACCGTTGCTGAGCAGGCGTTCCCGCCATCACTTGAGACCTTCACAAATTCTGGTGATCACAGTCAAGATTGGGCGTATGTGCCAAGCAGCGTATCAAAGAATGAAAATTAGCCATCAAATTAACATAAAACGACAATGGGTAGGAAGCTCTCGGTTGTTTACGGTAGGGGGACTAGGTGAGGTTTCACGTATGCGCATCTACGCGATCGCTGGACAGCGGGGCGAATTTAGAAGCTTTGGAGCTTTTGCCCTTTGCGGAGCTCATTAATTATCAAACGCTATTTAAAAAAACACAGAATTCTGTGCGGGACTTTGTAGCAGCAAGGACGCTCGGCATGCTCCCAAAAGATAAAGTTCCAAGAATTAAACTTTGAGGAAAATAGTTTTTCAGAATTTTCCCAGCATATGTGTTAGCTATAAACACAACCGTCTATTTACTGCACGGCGACAGGAAGGCTATGTGCAAATTTTAGCTGTAGCATGTTGAGGCTCAATATCGAGATAATTACTGTGCACGGGAAAAATATATCATTTATACATCTTTACTATTTGTTGAGATCAGACACCATCGTAGTGCGCAAGAGAAGATCTCAGGAATTTCTGTTATCGCCTCCAAGACCAGCGAGTCTCCAAAATACGCTGACGAACAATCCACAAGAGCGCAATACCCACGGCGCATCAATTTTTGTGTTAAACAAATCAAATACACTCTGAATTGAGGCGGTTGTATCCCTCAAACACACGCTCAAAAAACGAGTGCCAAAAATGTTTATTCGCCCGGCATAAATTGAGCTAACAGTGAGAGCGCGCTGGAAGATCACTAAGGCTGAATAAATATCAGAATCATTCTCTCAAGTCCTGGTAAACATGATACAACGGAGCGCAAACACGCCGCTGGAGAAAGCCGCAATACAACGATCTCAAGTTATTGCCTCAGAGATCGCGTTTGTTCAGCGAGCGCGCACTAGCATTTAGTCATGAAGCGGCTTAACCAAGCGAAAAATGGATCGCAAAAATGGCCTCCGTCGAGTAAAAAGACGAAGGCAAAGTTCCAATTCCTCACACCCTAAAGAGCAGCCAAGCAAAACTTGACAAACGCCGCCAACTTTTTGGCTAATGCAAGCTTGGGTGGCTGTGCTTTAACGCTCGGCATCGAGATACGCTTTGTTTACCGTACACATCGTAACGCTTCGTATGGTAATGCGAATTGCTCATTCTGTCACTCTGAGCAGCGCGCAGGATGCGGTGGTTCGCTTTGCTCGCTCACACAGCGCTCGTTAACTGAGCTGCTTGCGCACATACATCGCACATCTGTTGCTAGACATGAGTGTCCACTCCACATCCTCCTGGTTTCAAATCGTTAAAAAAATACTTTTCTGTTCCCCCTGGTTCACAGCATAATAAACGTCTTCTTCCCTTTTCTAGATTGCTTGAATAAATTTGGAGCAAAACTCCTTACTTTTTTGAGAAGAAGATCAAGTAATTGATACCGCATGTATGAATGCAAGCTCACACTTGAAAATGAGTTTTTCTCGAGATCAAATTCACGAAGATCAACCTCCATACACGAACGACTGAAGCTGCCCAATATGAGTCAGCTGTGTTTGGCAGAGAAGATATCTTCTGCAGCCGTTTTTGAATGCAGATATTCTCAAAATGCCCTCAAATGACGACGGCTGCCGTCAATTGTGGTCAAGTTATGAGTGGAAAGAGTAGCTTATTGCAGCGTTAACAGGCATCAAAGTGCTGTATGCACGCTGCGCTGCACCCAAGCGTAGTTCTCACCTCGTTTGCACGTGCCCATCAGCGCAGGAAAAGTACGTTTTGCGCGGGCTGCGTTGATCAACTCTCACACTCATGCTCTAAAATCCCCAGTGCCGCATGTGAAGTTCAGCTAAGAGCAAATTTCGTACCCAATTTTCATTGCCATCGTCCGAGCTGAGCAGAGTTCGATGACGTGCTAATGGGGGCAGCCCTGACGTTGCATCACGATGTGTCCGACGTGCCGCATGATGCTCGGGCTGCTGCACGAATTGGACTCTTTGCTGCAGCATTAGCTGTTTCCGTCGACTTGGATTACTTCTCGAACTCTGAATAACGCTCGAGGACTCTAAGTGTCTTCTCATTCTATTTAGAAGGGCAAACTTATACACCTCGCGTTTTTGAAAGGGTATAGCGAGCAATATTAATAAATCCTTCTAAAGTGTTCGTTGTGTTATTGCATAACGTACTATTTCACAACACTGCGAACTATGTCATCACAATGTTTTGGGAAAACACAGTCAGAGCTCATTAGACTGTCAACAGTCGCTAAATTGATTTCAAGCAGATGAAAGAGACGAGAGTTTTGTTCTCTTCCTCGGCCTCGCAACACGTGCCCCTGCAATGCCAGCAGCACGGCCGCCCCTGCGCCGCGTGCGACGTGCGCCCTCGCCGCGGCGCATGGAAAGGTCGCTGCAAAAATAAACGAGATTCTTTCTTTTCCTTTCGCTGAGAGTCACCAAAAATACTTGGCACGTCACTCAGATCCCAACAGCTGCCAAGAAGACAGCGCTGCGCTATCGGTCACCAAAGAGTAGTGGTCGTCACAAAAAATATAAGAACTTAGTTATCAATGTGTGAATTTTATATATCGTATCTCCTAAAGTAAAATACATACAGCGGTAGCCGTTTCAAATCAAAGTTTCGACCAATATGGAATCATAAACGTAAAAGAGGAGTGAGCAGGAGTAGGAATAGTAATCCTGTTAACAGTGCAGGGTACATAACTCTGCATTTAGCGTGCAGCAGCATAGTTCTGCGTATCTAGCATGCTCCATGTAGGGCCGTGCGTTTGACGGACACTTCATTACCAAGAACTATAGGCATGCCTCAGGAGAGCTTATCACCACAGGATCCATGCTGTTCGTCATTCGTCTCTGAAAATGCCATCTACAGCACACATCCAGGGCTCGTAGCTGGCAGCCATGCCATCTGTGAGGGAACGCTGACCAAGAAGGCACCAACCACCGCCGCTCTCAATGCATGCTGGGAGGCAGTACGTCCGCATCTCGAGTGGAGTTGCCTTCTGAGGCGTGTTGCCTCTGGCTCTGCTTCTCAAATGATTCCAGAACAATTTAATACGTTCAATTACTCCAATTGTACTTGTATTTTTGTGATGTATGTTCGCCAATGATCACGTCAAAAGAAGAGTTGAAGAGAGACGGCTCCAGCGGTGTTACTCCAGCTGATAATTATCTTTAATTCAAATTATTCAGGAGTTACGTCGCAGAGAGTGAAGGAATTTGAGTAAAAACACAGTTACATGTGAAATAGATGGAGTTTTCCAATGAAATAGGTCATAACACTTGTGTATGAAGAAATGTGTTTAGCCTGCGAGAGAAAAAATACTAAAAAAGTCTTTAATACGACATCTTGAAAACTGCATCTAATTTTGTGATGATAGCCTGCATCATATACGAGTACTACTGGTTTTGTGAGTTTCTTAGCAAAAATGATGGATCGAAAAGATTAAGGATTTTCCCCGAATTGCGTTTTTCAAAATTTGTGCGACTCAAATTATCTCCCAAAACGGAATTTCTTTAACATCCGGTACGTCTAGGGTCTCAGTTACCTGAATAACTGTTATTCTTTCATGTTCATCCACCAGAGTTTGAATAGGCCAAAAGGTTTCACCTTTTCCTAATCTCGAAGGTGCCCTTGTGGGATGGCCATGTTACATATCTCCCCATTCTCTAACTCCCTGAGCCTTCTTGTAACAGCGATCTTCTCTGCTACATTAATGACATGAATCTTATTCGAAGCCTCCGTAATTATTTCCTCATACTGTTGAAGTTTCACCTAAAATTTAAAGTCAGACCTTAATTCAATAAAGATATCTTCTACTGGCCTAAAAAGAAATTTCAATAAAGAAGGCACTAGTGAGGCAGGGAGAGAAAGCAACTAGTCCCAGCCTGATTCCCAACGTGCAGCAAGTCCCAGTGAGACTCCCAGCCAGCAGCAAGTCCCAGCGAGACTCCCAGCCAGCATCAAGTCCCAGCGAGGCTCTAAGCGTGCAGTAAGTCCCAGTGAGGCTCTAAGCGTGCAGTAAGTCCCAGCGAAGCTCCCAGCGTGCAGCAAGTCCCAGCAAGGCTCCAAGCGTGCAGCAAGTCCCAGCGAGACTCCCAGCGTGCCGCAAGTCCCAGCGAGGCTCCCAGCTTGTTTCAGCATGCGAGTGTGATGCTACAGGGCATGCTGACCGTGTGTACCCTACCAGGGACATGGCCTACCCGACAACCTATGAGCTTCTGGTGACTAATTTTCGTGACTAACGACACATCGACCAATTTGATGCCGGATTTTGGTCCGTGGTAATGTTTGTCTGACCTCTTGCTCTCCCCGCATTTGTTCAATTTCTTGAGTGCACGTTACGTCGACACGCAGGACGCTCATGTACCACATATGGCTAGCTCATCTACGTTCATTTACATGCAGCTGAAGCAGATACCATTCTACATGGAATTGCTGGCAGTTGTGTCGCATGCGTGTCCACAAGTCTCCTCTCTGTTTCAGTCGTTTACTTTGCTGCGTTGAGTGACCATCTTACGCCATGAATGAGTGGGCGTTTCAGTCGTCGAGCCACTAACTCAATTGCAGCAAAATATCTCATCTACAGGCACGGAAATGAAATCTTGGTTGTAAAGTGCGAGGCCATCAGTGCTTTAATTTTTTATTCCTTTGGAGAATTTAATCGAATTACTTGCAAATTGCGTTGATTTCCTGGGGTATGGTAGAGTTGAAAAACATGGATGACCCAAAACTACGTCAGAAGTTCTTCAGGTATTTCGGAGTAGAGACAAAACTGAATTGAGATGCCTAAAAGGTATGCTTATGAGGCTTGATTTACGGTTGTCTATCAGAGAATATCAGGCAAGGATATGCCTCATTCGGTCGAATTTCAAACAGGCTTCCAGGGAAAGTGAGGTCAATTAAAATCTCGACAAACGGCGATAAAGAATGCACCGATCACAGCAGCGACCGCTACCAAATGGCTAGTTTGGCTCTTCGCTTACTGGATGATTGCTCCCAGGGTCCGAATTTCGAAGATGCCGGAGACCGCTTCCCTATGATGACTCGGTGATTGATGGTCGGAGCGGGGGCCTTCTCCAGAGTCGCGGCAATGAAGGGCGTTCATCATGGGAGAAGCAGCTCAAAAGAGGCCATAATCTGCCCAGATTGATGCTCATGCTTCCTTGTTTACGATCGAGAACAATACATCTCACTGCATCGATGAACTCAACCACCGCCGTCTAGAAAAGGACCAGCTGGAGTTTATGACTCAGGAGAAAATCTTACCGTGCAATTTAAATTTAAAATTTATTTTCCATGGATGGTATTTTACATTATTTGGCTATATTGATGCACTTGCTTGCAGCTGCACTAAATTTCACGTAAAAATGAAGACTATGACAGGGAATGCAATTGAGATCCGCTTGAATTGGTTCGCTTTTTCCCAATGTTTCCGGAGCCATAAAAATCCCGGGCTCACAATAACCAAGGATATTATCGCTCATCACACTTGCAATATATCTTTCCAATTTCAAAATTACACGAGGGGAAATAGCATCAAAAATGCGAAAAGAAACATTTTCACACGCGGAAGATCGTTGAACGAGAGAGTGCTTTTCCCACGAGGTCAAAAATCTAGCGGTACTCATAACATCATTAGCGCCCAAATTCGTAAAACTGGCTCGCTAGATTTTCATGGTGAAACATTGGAATCAAGAATGTTTGCTCGTTTGAGCGTCTGTTTTTATACGCACAAAGAGGCCGCTTCACAAATCACGACACCCTCTGCTGCCGTCCACTCCCTGCCCTCCGGCTCTGTCGCTGACCCTCATCGGTAAACGAGAACACCTGAGTGCTGCTGTGTAGCCTAACTGAACGTCGTAACTCTCTCAAACGTGCCGAACTGACTTTGAGAACACCATTTATACACGTTCGCTCTGCTGAGTTCTTCTCCCCTTTTCATCAAGAAGAGAAAAGCTCCCCTTTTCATCATTCTCTTTAACACATCTGCCCATCCAATACGGAGCATGAAATTCCGTGAAAGAAGAATAATGGGTAGACTATTCTTAGAAAATCAGCTCACATTCACCATAGGAAAGGAATCATCTGGAACAACCTGGTGCACTGCTCTAGATTTAGGGCTTTCATCTCCCGCCCTAAGAGTGGCATGCTGAAGTATGATGGTCCTACGCGAGCCATGATTTGGAGGCATGACTCAAGGGCGGCGCTCGGATCGACGTGTCTCTCCGGCCAGACTACAGTAGTTTTGTGCCCGCCTCATGACTTTGGGTCATCGTTGCTACCTCACCCAAGAGCACGACTCCAAAGCTCGAAGTAAATCAATGCAGCTAATTCGTCTAAAAAGCACTGCAGACGCTCTCATACTCCTTTCCAGTCGTCATTGGTGTGACTGATTTCTACATCTAAAATAAGATTGTTCATTCTCGTTGGGACATACACATATGATTTTGACTGGGATTTTTTATACGCATAGCAATGGGACACTGGTATTCTAGCAGACATTTCAATCCAAGCCTACTGACCCAAATGTTCCAGTAGACCATAATTAACTCCAGGGACATACTGAGATACGCCTCACCGCCTATAGTCATCGAAAGACTGCCACGCATGGCCGAGCTGCCATACGGTTCTCCACACTCGCCACAGCCCCGCTGGAGACTTTACATTCAGTTTAGACTGAGCTCTTTTCTCACATCCCTGGTTTACAGGTCTAATTTCACTCATCATGTAGTCAGAGAAATCCTCAATCGATCCATTTAACTTAAAATCAAAAGATTAAAGAAGTCTTTTACAGTGTTGATATCGAATGAATGTGTGGAAACAATATTTGGAAGATTGAAGTCTTTTGATTGCCCAACAGACCTTTATTTTTACCCATGTCAGAAGAGCGCAGCTGCATCGCAATTAGCCGCAAAGAAATTCATTGGAAAATACATGCAGCCATGACGGTCAGGAGGAACATGGTACTTTGTGCTGCTCTGAGGTACGGTTATGACTCAATACTGAGGGTAATATAATGTAGTAGAATAATGCTGAAGGTAATAGAATGGTATGGTAAACTTCAGCGCAGCACGGTTGGCGTAGTAAATTGATAACGAGTGTGGGTGGCTAGCTGGAGTAACTCCAGGGCGGTCGTACGTCTACACCAAGCTACGATTAGCTCGACTGAGTCCTGCCTGACGCTACTGACAGCGTTGGGGCCCTTGTAGCCCCATGACTGCTGGACATGCAGTCTGGGTGAGCTAAGCTTTTTAAGTCTAATTGGGGGAGAATTTTAACGGGACTTCCAAAATCAACGAGTGACCCCCTGCTGTTGCCGCGTCAGCTGCTGCCACAACCACAACTACTGCTACCACAGCTGCCACAGCTATTTCTACAGCTGTCACTCCTACCACTGCTGATGCCACAACTATTCCCACAGCTGCCACTGCTTCTGCCACTGTTACTACTACTGCTGCCACAGTTATTCCCACAGCTGCCACTGCTGCTGCCACTGCTACTGCTGCTGCTGCAGCCCTGCCAATCTCAATTCAACAGGGCTGCCAGCCCTGTCAGGGGAACTGGTCCCGCCGTGAAGCCTCTGGTCTCCTGTCAGCATCTTTAAGATGTCAGGAAAATCTATTAAATTGCACGAGAAACTTTTCACGAGAATTCTTTTAATTGGGGACTTCCTGGCGAGCGAGTTTTTGTGGGCAATCGTGCCCATTTTGAGGGGGCAGCTGTGTGCGTTTTGTGGGCAGTCGTGTGGGTTTTGTGGGTAGTCGCGTACGTTTTGTGGGTAGTCGTGTACGTTTTGTGGGTAGTCGTGTTCGTTTTGTGACGTCAGCGTGAGGCGCCTGATGGCGCCTAAGGGTGGCGCTGGTTGCCTTGCTGGGAACGCCTAAATGTGCTGCCGGGAGAGCCTAAATGTGCTGCTGGGAGAGCCTAAATGTGCTGCTGAGAGAGCCTAAATGTGCTGCTGGGAGAGCCTAAATGTGCTGCT
>VOMN01018152.1:0-21437 GCA_014899125.1 Orchestia grillus
AAAGGCCGCTGCGACGCTCCATTCGGTTTCTTCGTCTTGCAGTGGTCACTACATATATTTTAATATATCGGGCATCATGGCCAGTCGCGTTGCTATCATTCAAAGTACGTTTCAGAAACTCGTTTATCTTTTTATCAACTAGGAAATCAGGGAACAAGTTGCTACTTGACAAACGTTCAATTCTAAGTATCACCCAATGAAAGTTATCGCAGGTGCAGCACAATCTGTACGCTCCTTTGAGAAAGGCACGAATAACACCTTCCCTCTAAGTCTCAGGAGCCTCACAATCGTGCTTATTGCTCGGCCTGCACGGGAGGGTTTCGCAGGTATGGATCTTACAAATGTATCCAAGTCTCAACAAACACATCTAAAAATGGCAACTTACCCAGCGCATTAATTTCACTAGTAAATCTCAAAACTGAACTATCCATCATTAACTTTCTCAACATCCTCAACTGATCAATGCTATCTACCTCAACAAAAATATCACCAACATACCTGCTATACAAAAACATCTTAACTGGCATTGCGTTCAAAACCAAATTTTCCATACAACGCATGTCAAAATTAGCAAACGCGGGCCCTTAAGGGAGCACCCATTACCACACCACCTACTTGGCGCAACAAACTATGTACCATCAGTACGTTGACACGGAGCTTCAGTCGTACAAATACCAAAAGTTGCTTCAACAAGTGGTGCGGAAACAAGCTAGGTGGAGAAAGGTCCTCTTTCTTATAGATAGAATCCTAAACTATTTCAATGGTGTCAGCAGCAGGAACATTAGTAAACGAGATTCGACATCCTAGGATGCTCTTAGCCCCCTTTGATTTTTGCCAGGCCACAATTCAATGAATTCATCAGTTGACTTGAGCATGTAGTTTCACGGAAGATAAGGCGAAATAATTTTATTTAAGGCCTTGGCAACAGAATGTGTAACTGTCGCAATTTGAGATATTATTGGTCTTACAGGAGGATCATTCGGATATTTGTATCTAGCCGTTCAAATTTAGTATTTTCATAAAGAATATGAACCCATATTGGTTCATAATCGTCATATCTCAGAAAAACGTATTAATTGCACACACATACCTACAACTTGATGTTTCTTTACCATGAACTTACAGTTACATACATATATCTACATCCCACGTACAACCTAGAACTTTATGTCTCTAAAGCACAAGAGTGAGAATTTACTATAACCAAATACTTACAACTTGAATTAATTACTCTGCGCTGTGTGGACTTTGATGTCAAGCTGCCACAAAAAAAAACTGACGTACCCTCGAGGGGAGATTTCAGGGAGACTCACGTCGACTTTTATCGGCCGAGAAACGGGGACGCTGCCCCCTGCTCCTCGTGGCGTGTCCTGGGGACCACGGCAAGCTCCTAAGATTTTTCATTAGGGCAGGCCAGCGCAGGCCTCAGCTCCTCCTCTTGGGCTAGACGGCCTTCCTGTAATCAAAGCAGATGCTTCCGAAGTCCTGCTACAGACTTCAATTTAGTGTATCATGAAGTCAATGAATTCATTTTAAATGAAAATGGACTCGTGGGGACTTGGAATATTTTTAAGCCTGGGTTTCGCGTTGCTGATGGAAGGAGTTCTAAGATATGATATGAAATGTAGTTTGATGACCGGGCAACGAATGTGTGATAACTCGTCAGAAGATTTTCATAATTTAGCTTCAAAAGGACATTCGAATTGTGTAACATTCTCCGAAATTAATTTTTATGGCCTCTCGTTCGCTTTTTTCTTTTTAACTGGTTCAAAGAAATATCATTTTCAGGAGAAAGGCCTGCAAATTTAATTTGATACCTCAGATTTTTGGCTTCCAAAACTGGCAATCATGCGTGCAGCCAGAAGTTCGTGCGACTTCTGAGGGAAGTGTTAGATGAGAACTTCGACCGAGTCTCATCATCTTCCAAAATTGGAGATCTATGATGGGAGATCTATACTACACTTCAACTGGCCCAGAAATGTGGACATCCACAGTACCTTTTCACTCCAACTGCCCAGAAATGTGGACATCCACAGTACATTTTCACTCCAACTGCCCAGAAATGTGGACATCCACAGTACCTTTTCACTCCAACCGCCCAGAAATGTAGACATTCACAGTACCTCTTCACTCCAACCGCCCAGAAATGTAGACATCCACAGTACCTCTACAGTCCAATCGCCCAGAAATGTAGACATCCACAGTACCTCTGCACTTCAACTGACCCAGAAATCTGGACATCTACAGCCCCTCCACATTCCAACTGGTCCAGAAACAACATCAATTGGACGCTATCAATGCCTTTCAGAAGCTTTGAAAATGTGCATCGCTGCTAAAAATTTCGGTGTCTCATTATCCCCGATACTGAAGGCGACTGAGCCGCTAATGAGGCAGGCCGCGACTGCAAAACTGCGCGGGATGGTTTGGCTCGCTGCCTGAAACTGACTGTTCTCAAGTACTGGACCTGGTGGGTGTGGGGGGCCTTCGGGGTGTGTTCTCATGTCCCAGTGATCTGTGGTGATGTGTGGTGAGGGACATTCCGTAATGTCTGCTGTCGTAAGTGGTAATGATGGCAAACGCATCAGGATGGCAAAAACGTGGGGATTGCTACAGATCAGGCAGAAATAGTGACAAGACCATCGCAATGCCTCATCTCTCGCACTGGGTGATGGCGTTGGCAGCTCAGGTAGTAGGCACGGAAGCGAGCAGCCTAGCGAGCCTCTTCTCTGGAGGGCCCACACCTCCACACACAGCGTCACACAGAACAGACAAAATCAAATGAACAAAGGCTGAAAGTATTATGCACTTGGCGTCGAGAGATGCTTGCTTGCTAATGATTCACAGTTCAAAATCGGCAAACATAAAGCGCATTTCTCACTGAAAACTTGTAAAAATGATCAGATATTAGTCATGAAGAAAGTAAAATTTTCACACTTAGACGCATGCACTGCGGGCATTTGAAATTTGGGCATTCTATAATTAAGGAGTGATGCGTTTGAGTACACTATTCTTTCTCTTCTTGATGGTATTATGTATTCCACTTTCGTGAGCAGAACTTGACTTTGAAAACGTCGTTGCACTAGTTTTTCGACTGCTACGTTTGAATGGCAAGCTCACTGTTTAAAAAAGCGCACTATTGAATCAGAAGGAAGCTACACAACTTGGAGTTCATCTTAACACCTTGGAACAGCGCGCTCATTGGCTCCCCTTCTGAAACACGTCTCGCCTCTGAAAGTGTCCTTGCAGTTATTTTTCAAGTCCTTATTTGCGTAACAAGATGATAGTTCGGAAAAGCGCTGTCGTCTTCCCGCATGTAGTACTAAATCGGCTTCAACAAAAATCTTCTCATTTGCTTCTAATAACACGCTCAATATCCTTCTTATGATATGAATATTTTTGTGCTGTTTGATACTTGCTCTATTTGATACCATTCCATGCTGGGAACAACTGTAAAGAGGTTGTTTACTGGAACCATTCTAGCGCTCTATGCAGGGATTGACTTCAGATTGTTCTTCTGCGACGATAAAAAGAAACCTAACTTGAAGCTATCCCTCGTCCATTCATGTCACACTCGTTTGTGATCGAACGTGTGCGCTGTACATGATCTCGTGTCCAGCATGGTCCCACGTCCAGCACGTCAGGGGGCACCTAATTCAGACGAAGGAAAATTCAGAGCAGGCAGCAGCAGCAGCAGCAGGCAGCAGCAGGCAGGCAGCAGGCAGCAGCAGGCAGCAGCGGCAGCAGCAATTCAGAGCACTGCTAGCCCGAGTTCGTCCTGCATAGGAGTTAAATGCCGTTTTTCTCCCAGAGACCTGCAGTGGAATCCAAATCCTGGTGTTTCCAAGCGTACGGTGTTTGTTCCCCAACGTGCGTTGTTAACACACGTACATCTTCAGACGTCATTCCGTGTTTGAAAATTGGAATGATACCTCAAGAACGAAAGTAAATTTTTGTTTTTTTCATAAAAATTCAACAATTCACCCAGACCTAAAGAAACGGAAATGGATTATCACCGATAAGTAATTAAAGAATGGGATAATACCTCAAAAAAGCGAAATATATTCTTACTGTTTTGCAATGGAAGAATGAGATGATTCCTCAAAAAAGCGGAGTTATATTCTTACTGTTTTGCAATGGAAGAATGAGATGATACCTCAAAAAAGCATAAATATATTTTTACCATTTCGTAATGGAACAATGGGCCAATTCCTCGCCAGCATGCACGGTACGGTCTATGAGCTCTCGGTTCAAATTGAAGGATTTGTGAATTCCTCGATAACCTCACAACTTTGTTGTCAATTCGAACTTTTTCATCAAACGTTGCTGTGCAGTAGCTATCATTTGAAAACAGTTGGAACGATGGATTCCTCCCGAATTCGTTAGTAAAATGCCTTGCATTTTTCCAAATACTTTTACACTGATGCCAAAAAGCTATGAGATTGCAATCGTCTACCGCCTAAAGCGCTAGATCGACTCAACATACATACAACCGCTCTACACTCATTCCCTGCTTACAGCGGTATCACCTAAAGCGAGCTTCAAATGAAATAGTACGAACAATATTTGTGTCATGAAAAACAAATAGAGCATATTACATATGAAAAAATAATTAGTAGGAAGATAGAGCGGTTGTTTGCTGGAATTTATCTTGCGCTCGATGCGAGGGACGACTGCACGTTAAAAATTCGTCGAATATTGAGCTAAGGCGGACCGGAGTCTTGATGCTGACCGAACGTCACTCAAGGTCTGTAATTGTGTGCTATTGTGTACTCCAGTAGAGTGTGCATCTGTGTACACAGGCAGAGTGTATATCTGTGTGCACAGGCGGAGTGTATACCTGTGTACACAGGCAGAGTATACATCTGTGAGCTCAGGCGGAGTGTATATCTGTATACACAGGCAGAATGTATTTCGTGTTATTAACCCTATTACGACGAGTGACACCATTTAGAAAGTGTTTAATAGCAATGCGACAAGTTCTTCGTAAGACGCTAAATGTAGTGCAATCACATATGCAGAGTGACACTGAAAAATGGGAGTTTTCGAGAAAATCAATAAAAATAACGAAAATCGTACTAAAAAATTGGTTGACAGCGATTGAACTTTCATAACTCGTCTTTTAAGCGACAGTAATCCAAATTATCAATGTTTGAAAATAGCGTTCCATAGATGGCGTCCTCTTCTACGTATGTGTATAAAATTAGACGTTCGTTGTGTATGTGTAGACGTGCTCGTAGCAGGCTATATTCTACGTTAACTATACCTAAGGCCGTGAGATTGACTGTAGGCGAGTGAGGCGTGATAGGTTGTGTACATGCGTAGGCGCCGCATTCTTGAGCCGAAGCTCATGCAGGGTTAATTGAATAACGCCGAGTGTGGAGTTCGAGTGCTGTAATGTGATCCATCTCTAACGAGCGAGGGAACTTCCAGAGCATACATCGAGACGGGAAAACGGCTGAATTCCAGATGCAGGTGCGGGAATGTTCTCGATAATTTGGCAGCATAACATCGTACTATGGGAAAGCGAACAAGTTCGGGATCAAGAGGGCAGTCTGGGAAGAGACGCAGTAGGACTAGGACTACTAGGAGAAGACGTAGGGCATCAAGGCTAGGCTCAAAATTGGCGAGATACATTGTTATGGGTCCGAGAACGGGAACCTGCTGGAAGATAGAACTTGCTCGAACTGCGAGCTGGGATATAATAGTTAATCTCTAAAAATACTGCTGTAGCCCACATGGAGCAGCTCGTTTGAGTCGGTCAAACTGAGTTGCTGTACGTGAGTTTTGCCAGTCTGCAAATGAGGGAGAGTTGGGGAAATAAATTTTGAGTTAAATCAGTTCAATACTAGTCAGATTAATTGCGTCTAATCTTCCAGCTCGTTCGCTCTCGGATAAATGCGAGCTCATTTGAACGACTAGGCTGTTACTAATCATGTAAAATTTTCATGGTCCCCTTTTAAACACGGTTTGTTATTTCACTGTACTTTCCGTCCGGCTCATAAATGCCCTATTAATTAATTTATGACATATGATTTTAAGAAAGAGTATCATTCTCTCTTCGGAGTATCGTTAGATTTCTGCGCGACCTGACTGCTCGGCTGAAGCTACCCAGACGTAAACGCGGAAAAACCCGCTGGTACACGAAGCTGAATACGAATAAAATACCAATCGAAATGATCTGCTAGAGACCGTAATATATACATATGCATTCTTCCAATCTGTTGTGGAGGTTCCTCACTGATAGCTGCAATATCTCAGCGGGAATACCACGAATTTTGTCATGAATTCTTTGTTTCAATTCATCCAACGGGTCAGTGGAGGGCTTACGCCGCGTTAGCGGGAGATTTGTTTTTTCACTTCAATTTGCTTAGGCGGTCGGAATTCCGATGGGATTGTCCAACTAAGCACGTCTGCAAACCCCACGGGACTTGCGCAGGGGCGCTAGAAGAAATAAGTTGGGCTAAGAAGTAACATTGGAAACATTTACTCGCGAAAAGAATGCTGCGTTCATTTTTATTAGTTTCTTTTGCCTAAGTGTGGGGCTTCAATCCCTTCCCTAGTAATTTTGCAACGAACGGGTGCTGCATTCAGGCGATCTTTGCGATGGCTCCCAGATGTTTGAATACACTTGAGAATGGTCGCCTTATGATGGCAGCGGTTCAGGAAGGACGAGTAAACTCATTTCAAGCTTTCTTATTCAAAATCGAAAATTTGGAAAGTTTACTCATCAAAAATTGAGAAATACGAATCAGAAAAAACGAGTTATCTTGTCTTTTTCGAAGTGATTAAGATGAGAGTTAGGTATACGAAACTCTGATGATTTATTTCTGGAGATCCGAATGATCTAATAAATACAAACAGATACATAGCTGCACGTGCCCATGTGTAGTGATGACAGGTCAAGCGTGTAAGAGGAGTCTGCGGTGTGGTGTGGAGTATGTGTGTGGTGCACTGGTCTACACAACGGGTGAGTGTGTGTGTGCGTGTAGTGCCTGGTCAGGTTATTAGAGGGAGTTAAAGAAAAACTTACCCTTTATACGAAACAAATAACTGCATCCCAAAATAGGAGTCATTTCTGAGTTAATTTGATTTGTCACGTTCGTACTCTGACGCTTTGTCGATGGAGCTGGAGTGAGGGCGACAAACGTTTAAATTTCAGAGTCTCTCGGCCTTTCATTTGATTGAAAGTTTGTCCCTTAGTGTCTCGATTCCTGGGCTTTTCTAGTTTTCCTTCCCTAATGTGGAGAGCTCGGAGACGACGGGGCTGAGAATCCTTTTTCTGTGCACGAACCAAATCGTTCGTAAAATCCTTTTCATCCTAAATTGAAACAGCGCTATCCTTTACTTCAACTGGTTTGTTATCTGAGTCTTCCTCGTAATATGTATTTGTCTTCGAATGTTGCTTCCCTCAGTCGACAGCGCCCCATACACTGGGAATTTAATTTCAGTTCGTGAATTGGTCTCTGTACAGTATGCTCGCTGGGTTGCAAGTCCCTGTTGTTCCCGAAAACAAATTCCTATCAAGAAAAGAGCAGTGTTTTCAATGCGGAACTCAATGTGTGCAGCAATCGCTACCGCGGACCTATTGTTATTAATTAAATCTTCGCAGAGCCCAAAAATCAACCGAAATGAGCGGGCGGAAATGAAATCCCTCGAGTCTAAAAGCCGACTTCAGGACTTACTGGCTACCCTGAGGAGTGGGGGAGGCTTGGGCGTAATTTGAGTAATTATCGCCCGGGATATGCTAAAGTTAATTCTCAAATGGGAATCTGAGTACACAGGTGACGAAGAAAAACGAAATGCCAAATCTGACGTATAAATTCGGGTGTACAGATAAGAAACAACTCCGGAAAAAAGTAATGCTCACATTTGACCATTTGGAGGTAAGAAAGCGCAAAAAAGAAAAATCGCAAAATAAATTTGAGTGCACGTGCACATATTGTATGCACAATTGGTCAAATAAGTATTCGTAACGTACCAAAAATTTACATTTTTTTCTATAAAACGTATTCCGTAAAACGTTGGAAAATTGCGAGTCGGTAAGAAAGGGCAAGATCAAACACATTAGGCAATGTTTAGTGAACAGGAATTTATTCGAAAATGTTCAAACAATAACGAAAAGAGGAAAAGATATTGGAAAATAAGTATAGGTAACATAACATTCAAGCATACTACCCTTGGTCGTATAGCCCTTGTAAGCTACCACCGCTTGCAGGCAATGCTTGTGTGAAGGGGTGAAGGTTTTGCAGAAGTCCAGAGGTATTTTCTTCCATTTTTCAACGCAGTATTGTTCCAATTCAGCCAGATTTGATGGCTTGCTCATTCCAAATTGAATCATCAACTGCTTGCAAACATTTTTAATTGGGTTAAGATCTGGCGATTGTGAAGGCCAGTTTAAACATCCTGACCCTCTTACAGCGGAGCCACTCTGAAGTGTATTTCGACATTTGCTTAGGGTCGTTATCTTGTTGAAAAGCCCATTTAGCTCTTTTCAACCCGAGCATCTGAAGAAAAGACATCAAATATTTGGATGAAATTTCCAAGTAATCGATCGAATTCATGGTTCCTTAAATGACATAGAGTCGTCATGGGATTGCGGAGGAAAAACAACCCCATAACATGAAGCTGCCACCACCATGCTTCACTGTGGGCAGGGTGTTTCATTGTCGAATGGAAGTGTTCGGTTTTCGACAACCAGTTCTTTGTAACTATCGTCAAACAAGTCGATTTTTGTCGCATTTGATCATAGCATATCATCAAAGTAGTCATTTCCTTCGTTGATAACAGCATTTGCATATTGTAATCGAAATGCAACATGTTACTTCTTCAGCAATGGGATTTTACGAGCAGCGCATTTCATCATGTTTTCTTTCCGCAGAACATTGCTAATGGTTTGCTTCGATACGTTCACCTCTGCTGACGGCAAATGTTCCACTATTTCTCGCCTAGATATCTGAGGGTCTTTCTTAACCGTTGTGATAATTGCACAGCGATCTCGTTGCGATAGTTTACTAGGAACCCCCGATTTTGCTTTATTGACCACAATTTCTTCAGATTTCCATTCCTTTATAGTGGCCTGTACAGTGATAATAGGAATAGATAATTTCGTGGAAATTTCCCTGTAACCGGTGCCAGCCTTGTGTTCCATTACTCTTCATTTAAATACCGTGTTCCTTGCATTTTGGCTGTGGAGGATTCTGGGTCTTCTTATTTCGGCAGAGTCTGCTCCCTCCCTGAAAATCAAACCGGCCAATGTACCCTTTTAGACTACTTAGATTGTTTTATAACTTTCTAGAAAATGGAAGAACAAATTTTCGTCCATTTTTAACATGCTGGTGGTACTGAATTGGGTCATTCGACCCTCAATTCTATAAGGTTTTCCGAAATATATTTAGTAGCGAAAAATGTAAATTGTTTGGCACGTTACGAATACTCATTTAACTAATTTTAAGAAAAAAACTAACGCCATGTGTTTCATCTTTCGCTAGTTGCTATTTCATCAATTTTAAAAGGCTTAAGTGAGTGCGAAAGTACATTACTTCGGCCAAAATATTTGTCGCACCCTAGTAAAATATGACGAAATTTAAACAAATTTGATATGTTTCCTCATAGTAAATTTAAAGAAAAAGGATATGGTAACAATAGTTGCGTTTCAGTGTTACTGGAAGGTAGTACAGCACCTGCTCTCTCCGCCACAACAAGCATAAATATTCCCGCTGGAAAAACGCCTATAACATAAATCTCCGTTTTTGACGCAGGCGGATTATCGGTTTACACAGGGTGGAGAAATCTGCCAAAGAAGTATCTCAAATTATGGCCATAGGACTTAGAACTGTGCAAGAACAATTACTCAGTGGTCATTCAGTGGTGATAGTGGCAGAAATTAAATTCTGAATACTCGCGACAGGCGTTGTCTGAATCGATTGGTGAAGTAAACCGTCGGAGAAGGGTTCAGCAGTTGACTAGCTTCGGTTCAACGAAGATCCCAAGAAAATTTCTGTTCTCACTAAGCTCCGAGAACTGAAGAGAATGGGTTTAATTAAGGAGTTAAGGCATCTCTAGGAAAAAATTGTTTAGTAAAGCTAATCGACCGAAATGGCTCCAATATTTAAAAGACCACAAAGACTAGAATACAGAGCATTAGAAACGCATCCTATGGTGAAATGAATAGGAGTTCACCTTGTTCCAGAAAGATGGCAGAGTTAGAGCGGGATGGGACGCCCATTAAGGTTTAGATCCTTCATTTATCACTCCAGCGGTACAGGCTTCAGGTGTAGTAATCAGAGGGCGCCTCACATGGTCGTGATCAGGTACGGCAACCTTGTGCAGCAACAAAGTGAAATCTTAGGATTATTTGATCATCCTTGGTGACCAAGTACACTCGTCTATGAATTTCTTTTTCTGGTGGGCCCTGTATTTTTCAAGACGACAACGCTGGTATTCACCGGTCTTGTGTAGCTCAAGATCGGTTCAGGAATCTCGAGGGATCATTTGCTCATATAGTAGGATCTCCACAGTCTCCTGATTTAAACCCTATGGAAAATTTATATGACCAGCTGGAGAGGGAGCTGAGAGCCTCCACGCCTTTTCCTTATTCGTTTGAAGATCTTCCTCAACGCTCATTTATGCTTTGGACAAACATTCGTTTAGTTCGTTCGTAAAATCTTGTAGAATCTATGCCTGATAGAATAAATTTATAATCAATGTCAAACATGGTCCAATAAACGATCAAGCTTAATTGTTTCCTCTTTACATACACATTTATCCAGGGGGTGACTTTTTTTGGCCAGGTAGTGTAATTAGCTTTCTGCGACGCCGGAGACCAGATCAATCAGTGACTAATTTATGTGTCTAGAGGCCTGACCAGCCGTCGGCGTAGAGCAGTACGCGTGTCTGTCTCGTGCGAAGCTCTGTGACCTTAATTGTCAAGTATAAGGTTCTATGACCTTAATTGTTAACTGTGAAGTGCTGTGACCGTAATTGTTAAGTGTGAGGTTCTATAGCCTTAGTTAATAAGTGTGGGGTTATAAAACCTTAATTATTATATGCAAGGTTCTATGGCCTCACTTACGAAGAGCACCTTTGCCGGCGCTGCAAGACGCGCTGGTGACGCGTTCCGCTCACAATTGGAAGTGAGGGTTCAATTCCTAGCTAAGCAAACGGTTTTTAGCAGAACTACAGAGTGCTTCCCTTGAGACAAGAACCACAAGGCTTACATTCCTCGAATCACTGACGCTTCAGTAGTTACATGACACCCTAAAATCCGACGATGAGCACTGTGTTCGAATTGATGAAGTTTCTTTTTTATGAACACAGTGCAATAAGATCTTCATTCCCTGCCATTAGGAGTTATTTCTTGACTTTCTTCATTGCAAAACAATACAAAGCGTTCATTATTCTGGCGTAAATTTGTTCATGCATTACACTCGTGTTATACTTGTAAAGGGGAAAGGAATTTTCTCATTCGTAAAGCACGATATGTTTTCTTCTCTTTAAAGCTCCGTCAATCTCAAGAGCCTCGCTGTGGATTGGTCTCCCTCTGTTCTTAAAAATTTCCTGTCATCGAACGATTTCAAGGAAAAAGTGTCTCGTCATTCTGGAGTCAGGTCGGAAGTCGACAGACTGTACCGTTTCTTGTCCCTTGATGTCTGTACAGTTCAATGGGGCCATTGTAGTTCACTGAAATGAATTTGAACTTCCATAACAGTTATACATACCTAAAACTACTCAAGAAAATCAGTGAAAAAGAAAGTCGTTGTACTCTAATAGTAAAAGAAGTAGTAGTAGTAGTGGTATACGTAGTAGTGACGGTAGTAGTAAGGATAGCAGCGCTTCAGTAACTCAGACTATCTCGCACCGAAAAAGAAGGGACCATTAAGTATGGACTTAAGAGAACAGGGAATCTATGCACAAGGTGGATCCAGACGTAAGATCCTCTGCCTATGAAAACAGCAAGTTAAGAAGGAAGAGGGCGAAAGATAAAGAACCATTAGTGAAGAGGGCATAAAAATGAAAAGAAGCAAAGTGGGCATGAAAGATAACAGTCCTTAAGGCATAGCTAAAACTGAGGTGACCTAGCGATGTCCCCCAGGGGTCTCCAGTCTCCATAGCATAAGAGAGACATACTTCACTAACCCAAGCTTTTGCCTATGGCCTATGCTAGGCCCCCTGAGGGGCGTTTCACTCTAATTCTTTTGGTTCAGGTGGGAGGGAGTTGGGGGATCTAGTGCGGCGCGGCCCGCACCCCAGCAGCGGGGGAGAAGCCGCACTCCTGGCCTCCCAGGGGCTCTGCAAACAGCTTTTATTCATAAATAAAACTACTTATTTAACCGGAACTTCAACAGTACATTGTTTAGAAAGGGAAAAAAATAAAAACTCTCCCCGAGACGGGTAGAGATTCATTTTTAACAGACATACCAAATTCCTTGGTACAAAGAACAGCTACGTACTTGATTAGAAATCAATGCCTTTGGGAACACATCTTAATTCTTGTTTTTGCTGGAAGAGAGAAGCTGCGGGGCTGTACTGGAGACCGCCACCACCTGCACTGTGGCTTTCGTGTGGTGCTCACCGCAGTCTTAACTTTGCAGCCGGAGCATCCGTGGATAATTCATTTATAATTTTGGCTGCCCACGCTTTCGTCCTTTTTGCCTCCTTTCGATGAGGCGAGTAAAAAGTTAGACTGGGGGATGCATGAAGAGGGGGTCGAGCCATTCTGGAATAGAATACAAAAAATACAAGAGAAATTAGTGGTTCAATCTAGGATTGTCATCCAAGTATCAAAGCCCCATGCCGTCATCCACCCAGGTCCCATGCCGTCACCCACCCAAGTCCCATGCGGGCACCCACCCAAGTCCCATGCCGTCACCCNACCCACCCAAGTCCCATGTCGTCACCCACCCAAGTCCCATGCCGTCACCCACCCGAGTCCCATGCCGTCACCCACCCAAGTCCTCAGCTGCCAGTGCTGCAGGTGGGTTCGTCATCTCGCTGTGCCGCTGTCCCAGCGAGTTGGTGAGCACAGATTGACAATGAAAAATTCGGCATGAATGGAACACCATAACTGGAACTTACGCAAGCCGAAATGTTGCCAAATTTCTCATAGTTCTGGTCGGTGTGTAGGTTGCCAACCGTGACGATGTGCTACAAGGCGTGGTGCTGCGTTACAAGCTGTGGTGCTGTGTTACAAGCCGCTGGGATGTGTTGCAAGCCGTGGTGCTGTGTTACAAGCCGCGGTGATGTATTGCAAGCTGTGGTGCTGTGTTACAAGCTGTGGTGCTGTGTTGCAAGCCGTGGTGCCGTGTTACAAGCCGTGGTGCTGTGTTACAAGCTGTGGTTCTGTGTTACAAGCCGCGGTGATGTGTTGCAAGAGGCGGTGCTGCGATGCAAGTTGCAGCAGACGACCGCGCCAGCAGCTCTAGATCTGCATTACTGATATTTTTACAAAAACTGCGATGCGTTTTTATGTTTCTATCTCTGAGTCGTTTGTTGTGGACTTAGGGCTGCGTTATCCGTATATTTTCACTCTGCAAGGAATTCACAAAGACCCGCGCTTTGATCTGCTCTCGAATTCAGAGCAAGAAATGCCTCGCAGGAGCGGTGAGGGAGGGGTGGAGAGCGGAGAAACGTTTGGTCTACAAACAGGATCCACTTTCCTTCCACTGAGAATGTCAGCGCCGTCCGTTGCAATGAAATGAGCTTTTGTTCACCCTCCTGATCCACTATTTCTTTTTCTCAACTTGAAAACTCCAGTGGAAATTTGCTGCGATAATAATTTTTTTATAAATCTAAAGGAATGTCTCGAGAGAGAAAACTGTTCGGGATGCAATAGCGCCTGAGCTGAGAGCGCTACTGCGTACAATGAAGCTGGTATATTTATTCTTCAAGTTAAAATTACACGGGAAAGTTGTTTCATCTCAATTTTTGTGGCATCTTACTCGTATTTGTGTACGAGTATTCGTTTCGTTTCTACGATTTTTCCGGGAAGATTTGCAGATGCAAACTAGCTGTTCTGGAGTGACCGGTCCGAGGCAAGAACGTCCTCTTGACTTTGTATTCTGCTTTTCTTGAAAATCTCATTATATTTAAGCCCCTAACTTCACCACTCGTGAATTGGACGAGGTGATCTCTACGAAGGTGCAACCTCTTGAAATTCTTTCGTCTCCAGGTGCAACCTCTTGAAATTGTTTCGTCCTGAGCGCTAGAGCACTTTCGGCTGACTAACGCTCTACAGTCGACCCCTGCATAGACCAGCATCAACTAGGGACGATGACCAAATAGCACCGGAAATATTTGTATCACTCGAAGCAAAGAGAGGGCGTTATACGAGACACGCAAGTACGAAAACAGAACGGTTGTGTGCTGGAAGCGATCTAGCGCTCTATTCGTGGGGGACGACCGCATGTTGTCATGGTGAAGGAGTTCTGCAGCCAAAATTATTACACTTCCAGTGGGTATTGCCCTCGTTATCGAAGAGGGGATCCCAATGAGGGTACAGCCTTAAGAGATACTCGTAGGTTTCGCACGAAATTTCACTTTTGTCTTGTTCCTTTGGTTAAAACTGTAACTTCTAACTCATGTGTGATGAAACAAAACAATGACAAATAATTTAAATGTTGGAATTTTATACTTGTGGTCAGGTTATTGAATTTTTGAATTTGTCTTTCTTCAAAATCATATAAATAATTATTGTATTCACATTCTATAAACATAATTATAGACAGTAATACGGAAGCTAAGTTTAATACGAATAATCAACATGTTCTATTTGGAGTAATTACAGTTATGGAATAACAAAATTGCCCCGATATGAATCATGTTTCACGGTGTTTCTAGCCAGAAATTCTGACGTTAGAGAGACTGACCTCCTATTTATTTAAACATCACAATCATCACCTCGGTAGAGATTCCGATGCAGGGTGCACCTCATGCAATCCACTTCGTTTTTGGTTTGCAGGTTCTGAAGTCCGATTCTATTCTTGTGTAAAATGTGAGAATGATACATAGATTGCCCTCGTTATATACGTAAGAAGCAGATACTGAAATCAGAAGTTCCCATGAAATGTCTGAACATTTCAGTCATTTCGTGGCATGAGTCATCTACTCAGGCGTTTCATGAAATAACGAAAACTTTTGATTTCTTTGAATGAAATCACAGATTCACTTAGTCGTAATGTCAAGCTAGATTAGGTCCGAAGCAACTAGTGCATTATGAACCTTAAAATTCCAGTCTCTTCGGTCGAACTGAAACGTGCATGTTTATGCGTCAACGAGGCAGCAAAGAAATATGGCTGGGCAGCCGCGCTGGCGAGCTGCGCAGTTTTGTGCGGCCGTGAGCTGAGGATTCTTTGAAGCGGCGCGCACGTCTTGCTAGCCAGTTTTTGCGGCCCCGTAAAACACAAACTCAGTTGCAGGCGAAAATTAAAAAATGTCCCCTGCAGCTCCGACATCAAAGCTGACGATCAAAAGCCCTGGCATCGTCCTCCTGCAGGGGCGACTGGGGAGCCCCGAATAGGCGAGCTTATGGTCCGACGTCACTTCGAGTTCTGCGTTTCTTTCATCAGAAATTTTGGGCTGGCTCTGATGCCGCTATTCAGGAATTCTTGCTTCAGAAACATCACAAAATGCTCGCGAAAGAAATGTAGAACTGGAACTGACATCGGGTCTAATAAATATTACGAAGTTCAGCATGTTGACGGTTGAACTTTTTTCATAATAAATCAGTTTAAGAGTACGTCCATTTCTGGTGTCATCTCAGTTATTTTTATGAAGAATAAATGTCCATACACTAGCAAGGACCGTTCCTTGAGTTCAGTGTACGGACGTATCCGAGCTCTGAATCAACGGACGTTTCACATGTTAGTCATTCCGCTGGAGCGTCCAAGTGAAACAAACATGATCGTGCTCACTCCGGACTCTCACTGCAGCAGGTGCCGCCTGCCCGACCACGTTCGGCTTAATTACCTCGATTTTTTACTTATGAGCAGCAAAAATTAGAAGTGAACTAAACCTTATTAAGAGTGGCCTCGAATGGACTGAATGTTCTGGCAAACGCGCTCGAGAAAAACTGAAATTTTGAATAACAATTTGCTTGAACTCGAAGCGAGTTTGTGGAGTGAGTGTGCTGCTCTCACGCGCGGGTGCCATGCATGACATCTTGTGTACGGTTCGAGTGTTTTTTGAACATCGCTACTCACTCACTCCTGGGCTGTTCCTAGGTTCAAATTATAATTTCCCATTTCTTCGTGAGTAAATCAAATCAAATAAATCAAAGCTATCACTTTGCTTTCGTCTTTGGGAAAGTGAATCAAAAATTTAACTTTATTCAATGTAATACCAGTAATAAATGAACTTCAAGTAAAATTCAAAGAAAAGTTTCGTAGGAACCCTTGGCCTTTCTATCGTTTTGCTGTAGACGGAGTCACTAAACAACACTCGTTGGCCATGAACACAAATCAAGTTACATAGTGAAATAAGAAGGAAATTCTACGGCAAAAGTTATATTAACATGCCCAAAAAAATGGCTGTGAAATAGCTTCGAATATAATGCATATTTCCATGTTCCTGTGTTATGCAAGTTGAATTGCTCTTGGTACTCTTAACCGTACTGTTACTGTTGATTCTATTCAGCAATGACTGTTCTGATCAAGACACGGAAGTTGACATCTTTTTAGATAAGTCTGAATGACTTCTGTCAGAACTCTTCTTGTATAACGCCAATGAAAGCTGCGTTGGTACCCAACTGATAAATGAGTAATTTTCTCTTTAGAACTCTGCAATTCTTTCCTTTATCTAGTCAGATAATGTATGAATGTACTACAAGTGATTGAAGCTCTGTTTTAGCTCTAGAGGTATCCCTCGTTTTACTGATTTAAAATCTATCTTTAATAAAGTACTACACAACTTAGGATCTCTTATGCAATGCTCACACTGCTCTTGTGCTTTTAAAATGCACACACCACTGTCACATCTGATGTTTGTCTTGAATTAAGTTAAAATTCAGCCGCCAGAAGCTGCCATTCGAGCTCGACCAGAAATTTCCACGGGCAGTTAATTAGTTCTGTACAACTCGAACATTTGATGTTTCAGTCGATGTTTTCAACTCTTAATGACCCGTTCACATTGCAACTACCATTTCGACGTTCGTGTTCTGGAAAATATTCCATTCTGATGCAATTTCTTCGAGTTTGGAGATTAAACTCGGCATAAAAAACCTTTGAATTAGTGCATTGCTGCAATTGTTGAGCGCTGGAGCGGCCGCCTGGCCGAAGAATTTGGCGAGTTGGGTCGGAACACAGCACCAGGTTTGTTCTGACTGGCGCACTTGAAAAAAACATCGAATTCTTACAGCAAGTTAATAGAGCCGGAGTGAGGACGTGTTCTGTGTAGCATCCCGGCACTTTTGAAAAGTGCAAAGATTGTGTTTAATTAGCAGAGCAGAAGTTTGGAGAAGGTCCGCAAATGAGTGCTAACCGCCCGGACAGCCTTGCCTAATGGGCTCCGCAGCCTCCGTGTTTTGAGGAGCTTTGCGCTGCTCGCAGGGCTTAATTGTGGCCTCAATCTCGCGATGATGCAGCGCACAATCTGGACAAACTGGGCCTTAATGGCTTTAGAATGTTGCCGCCAACATTGAACGTCACTGGATTTGGGATAATGCCAGCTATACTAAATGCCAATCACTTTAGAATACAGCTGATAACATTAGATTTTATTGCTGCTAGAATGCTGTAACCACGAAATTCAATTGTTCTAAGATACTGCCAACAGTTTGTAATTAACTTTACAAAAAACTGAAAAAAACACGCATGTTAAATTTAAGTGCCCGATTTTGAAAAATTAATACTAGAATCGCCACTGATGTTATTCGTTTTCAATCATAATTCAGGGTTGAATGCATGCATTCGTTTGTAGTGAAATGAATGATACTTCATAATTTACTTCATTCACTTGTGTTATCGAAACACTCTTTTCCTTTAATATGCACACTCGGTCATCACTTCTGCTTCAAGACACTGTTAAGCTTGCACGGAAACTTAGCAGAGCTAATTAGGAGCATGCAGTCAGAAACATATGAGGAGGTACAGGAGTTCCCTCCACCTCCTCCTCCTTAATCAAAGCAGCCAACTTTGTAGCAATGGCCTTAGTAATGAATCGTGTACACACTGGAAAATATGGCTTGGAAGACTTGGACATCCATTTCTTAAGTCTAAAACTAGGTCACAATTCACCAGGCCCAACAGCGCGGCTACCGTAGAGAGTTTTCTTTATTCACTCTCTTTAATAAATAAACTCTTTTTTCGAGTGTGTCAACAGCAGGCACTGATACAAACATCCAACGAACTAGCGTTTTCTAAGAAACAGAATTGTGTTTAATTAACAGCCTATGAAGAAGAAGAGAGAGCGAGAGACTGTTAAGAGGAAGCTGTAGTACAATAGTGTACGGACTGGAGAGATAGACAGTCGATAGGGTGAAGTAAATTAGCGTGCTATGGATGAAGCATGCCAGCCCAAAAAGAATCATAATGCTGTTTAGAACAGCGTGACACATCGGTTTCCGAAGTTAAATTTTACCTTTACGAGTGAGCTGAATGTCTTGTACTGATGTGTGCATGACTAACGTCGAGAAATATCTTTTGTGTCCCTGAAAGGAACTATAGTAACTACTTATGTGAAGTACAGGATGAGTTACGCTGGCATACAATACGCACACGGCACTTTTTTTCATATAAGTGAACACCTCCACTCACGTTCGATGTATGTCTTGGAATAAGTTAACCCACTAATGCTTCAAGTTTATTTTTGAACGAATTTCGCCAATTTTTTTAAAACGTAGTTTTTAGCAGGTCATTTGTACCAGAAGTAAACTTTGAAATTAAAAATATCGTCCAGTTTGGTCAAATAAATGAGACTTCGTAAAGGAGATGGCGAGAAGTCTTTGGGTATCAGAAACCTAAATAAAGGAATGTATTAGTTTCATGTCATTTTTGTAATTCATGCATCAATTTTTTAGTATGACAATGTATAGGCATTACCTAATAAATCAATTATTTATTGCCGTTACTTCTGCCACGAACGTTTGTGTTTAGTATAATTACCATCACGCATGCACAGGACTGGACCTATTGACGGGTTAATGATGGCCGCCAATGATGGACATTCAGCATGGCCAAAAATTTCGGTAGACAGCTCTGCACAACGGAAACAATGATATTTTGGTCTCAAGTTATCCCTTTGGACGCGCAATTACGTGCGCAGGGAAGATATTTCTTCCTCTCTTGACAGAACGCACCTCACTCTGAACTTCACGGAACTCTAACGTACAAAACTCTGAGAATTTTATTCTGGGTGCTGGAATAGGACAAAATTAGAGAGAACTATAAGCTTCACAGGAAAAAAATATTCAATCTCATTTTTACAGGCCGTGCAAGTGATAGAATGAATCGATCTATAGCTAGGAATTCTGCCGAATTAAACCGATGCTATGATTTGAGACTGATTTTTGGTATCTATTTACGTAACTAACAATATGATAAGCTTTCGAGTCGTTTTCCAGTGACTGATTGTACCCTATTTTATTACCGTAAATGAAAATTTTGTCGAAGCTTGCAGTAATTCACAAATCATTCAAGTCCTTTCAATGCTGCAAGAAGAAATCGAGGACGAGCATTCCAGAAAACGGCCGCCAAATGTCGTTTTTTGGTCTTGCTTTCGACCAAGAAATTCGAGACCTGTTTTTCGTACACAGAGAAGCGACCGATCAGCCATGAGTCAATGGAAAAAATGAAAGCTCCTTTTGAGACCAAGCAATCTGCCTCCACGTTTTATAGAAAAATGGAAATTCAAGAAAAAGACAGGGACAGTCGGGGAATGTAGGGCATGCGGAAGAAAAAAGGAACCAGCTGTGCTGTAAGAACACGCAAAGAAAATAGTGAAAAATCACGTGTTGATATGAGGCGAACTGGAAAAATATTGAGGGGAAATTGGCTGCTAGTTAGCTGTTTATCTCCAGCGTTGAAGTATAAACACAAGTAGTATATTTTACGGCAAGTTATGATTTTTTCTCGAACGTTGAACGGAGCATTTACTCCGACTGTTCTCTCCGGAAAGTCTTTCAAGAAAGTTCTTGCCAGCCTTGGTGAACAAACAGCTAGCCTCTGCGGCCAAAAAATGAAGGCTCTTTTCTTCTAGAGAAGCAATGAACAAGCGCCGGCCAGATGAAAATGATTGAAGCGCTTGAGAAGAAGGAACGTCCGGAGAGGCCGTCCGTTGGGCAGCGCTGGAAATTTATGGATGCCGATCTTCCATGCTCCAGGCAGACCCTATTTAGGACCCAGCTTCCCTGGCCCGAACCTAGTTCTGACTTGGCAATTTCGATCGTTTATTTACATCCTGATGTTAGCTCTCCAGCCTGTGCACTGGAATTCCTGCTTGGAGATATGCTTTTCTTGGGTGCCCGCCGTGCATTATCGTTTCCAATGTATTCCGCAGAGAAAATTTTGCCGACCTCAGCGTTTGCTTTTTTGTAGTTAGATCACTCAGCTTTCCAAATGAACGCGAAATGCGTGGGAGGAAATCAATAAGTACGTTGAAATTAATAAGTTTTTGCAAATAAACGTGATAAATTGAAGATAAAAGAAATTTAACATTGAGGAACTTCAAGTCGATAATGTTCTGGAATAATACGAAATAACTCTCAATATGCTTTGTTTCAATAAAATAAATCAGCACGAAAGCAAAATATGGAATTTTTGCTCTCCTGTTCGAATTACTGATGATTGCAACAGTGATTTTCCCGTCCGAACATACTATGGACACCATTTTGAGTACTATTTCCCCCATTCAGTTCGTTCTTCAATGATATTCACGAGAGCTTATACTATCAAAAATTGATATGAAAATGGAAATAGGTGAGCAATTTCGACTAAATTGAATAAAAATTAACAAACATTTTACTGATAATTGATTTCAGACGTGGGGTTGCCTCGGCTAATGGCGTTGCAAAGAATTTAAGGAATTTGAGGCCTTCATTACATGATTTTCTTTGAGCGACTTAACGAACCTACACGAAATAAGTACAAAAGCATCAAAATAAGCATCAAAAATACATAAATACAAAAGAATAAGCATCAAAAGTACAAAGGAAATACGTAGAATGAATAAGCCGCTCATCACGACCTGTATGCTAGACCGTACTAGAGCAAGGAACACATTAGGAACACAACCGCTGTTGTACGAGCACCTGACGCAGCAGATGCAATGAAATGAACTCATAAGACCGCTGTTGTACGAACACCTGACGCAGCAGATGCAATGAAATGAACTCATTAGACCGCTGTTGTACGAACACCTGACGCAGCAGATGCAATGAAATGGCAGTGCATCGAATGCTGAGTGTCTTGAATATCTTGAATATCTTGAAGTTGTTTGGGCCTCTATGC
>VOMN01018161.1:0-13085 GCA_014899125.1 Orchestia grillus
CTCTTGGCCTAATTGTGGTTTGGGAGCGTCGCTAGACCGGCCTTTCTTCTATATAGGTCGCCGTGTGCCAATGCTGAATATTCGGGTTTATACACATGCATGCATTCTAGATTCAAAATGATAGAGGCTTTAAAAAATAATGTGCTAATTTTTACATTCCAAATATTGCGCTGCCTAAAGTTTAACGTTCAGTGGTTGCTGCTCTTTTAAAAGAGGGTTTAATATACAAAGAGATAATAAAAGAAATTGACATCACGAGCCAATGTTTATCGGCATCATGAGCAGTTGAATTTCAAAAAAGGTAAAAGATACAAGTAATTCTAATGTGAAAACGTCACCTGGTTGTCCAAAAATATAACGTGAAATCTAAGATCGGGTTTTGGCTGCGACTCAACTGAAGAATCGCACAGCCACAAGTCCTCAGCTTCCCAAGAACTGAAGAAAGGCTCGTGTGATCGCTCTTTCATTTTGCACAGTGAAATGAAAACTTTTTGAAAAAAGTCCCATGTCTAGCAGAGCTGCAAAGAAGCCTCTTTTGTCCGAAAAGAATATTCTGAATAAATTGCAGTTTTGCAAAAACATCGTAAATAATCACCTAAGAACTGGAATAGTGTAATTTTTACTGGTTAGACTCTCTTCCTTATACTGGAGCATCAAGAAAATGTTTTGTTCGAAGAAAAACGACGAAAAGTATTACGAATCGTGTTTCATTCCTAACGTGAAGCATCGAAACACATTTCATACCCGGGGTGTCTTTCTTTCAAAGATTTTTGTATTTTTTTGTGTTATTTCGTTTGTCTATTGATGAAAATTGTTAACATTTGCAGTCATTCCTGTCAATATGTATTTTATCTTCCTCCAATCCTACCACAACTGTATCAAACCAGACATTTTCATATATGCATGAATAATTTTTATATGAAGTAAATGATATATTTTTAGCAGTGTCAATCGTTTTGGCTCTGTTTGTGCTCTCAAACTATTGACCTTGAACAGTGTGCTGCCAACTTCGTTTAAAAATTCCTTTTGAGTGTCAGATGCAAAGCTTACTTTTGCTTTCTGGACATGTCTCACAGAAGATATTTTCTGTGTGTTCAGAACATCCGTGCAATTACTCAAACCATGGAATTTCTTAATGTTACACTTCACTCGAAAAGTTATTCAGTTCAGTAATTTTATTCTGTTGCCCACTTGGTTACCTGTACTGTGGTGCCTGTGCAGGGATCGCTGAACTGACGCGCCTGATGGCCAGCCTCGGTGTCTCCATCAAGGACATGACGCACGAGCGGGCATGGATCTGCAGCGACATCTTCTCTGTCGAGGTGGGGCCTGATAAGAAGGGAAGACTGAGCTCGTAAAGGTTGATGTCTAAAAGGGGCATGCATTGCATTGGGTCTAGAAAGGGGCATATATTGCATGGGGTCAAAGAGAGGGGCTGAAGGTGGATGGAGATCAGAGGATGGGGCTTATGTAATGTGAGATAGAGTCCAGAGAAGGGAGCTAATGGAAAGCGAGGACTAAGAGAGAGGGACTTATGTGGGATGAGGACTACGAGGAGACGTGTGGAAATGGGGACGTGGGAGGTACTTTGAGGAAATGGGGTAAGTGGCGGATGCGGGGACTTTATGTGTGCAAACTAAGAATTTTCTTGAGTTGTGCTTGTGTCAAAATCACCGCCAAGTTTTGCTCCTAGGAACAGCTAGAGATCACTCATTCTTTATCATTTCTCATACTCTATGTCAGTAACATCAGCACCGAGTCTCTGGAGTACTGACCACAGTTACTAATTTGGTGACGGTGGAAAATAGTAACCAACTGACGCCATCCCATAGTCTGCGAATAAGTCAC
The DNA here is from genome assembly GCA_014899125.1 of Orchestia grillus. Lineage (NCBI taxonomy): Eukaryota > Metazoa > Arthropoda > Malacostraca > Amphipoda > Talitridae > Orchestia > Orchestia grillus. The sequence goes on from VOMN01018161.1 coordinate 1,849, forward strand.
ACAATTCGTTTGTTACTCGCTGAGTTGAGAAGCTTCTTGCTCGTCACATTCTCGTCAACAAGCACAGCGTGGCACACCGTCGTCCTCCCACTGGTAGTGCGAAAGCAACAGGAGCGGAGACATGGGTTGATTTTCCCTGCGGCTTTCCGTGTTTTTGGGTAGCAATTTCTTGGAAAAATCCATGAAAATGAGGATATTTTAGGCTGAATAGTAAATATGTCGTTAGAAAATGCAACTTTTTTTCAAGAAATATACCACTGTAATGAAAAACTAATCCTGACCATCCAAAAAAGTCGAGTATGTGGAGGCTAACCCGTGCGCTGCAACTGTTTTTTAGTCTAATTTGGCGATGAACTGCTGTGTTTTAACTAACAATTGGCCACAAACTGCCGTTTATTAGCTCCAAATTGGCCACGAACTGCCGTTTAATTGCTCCAAATTGGCCGCGAACTGCCGTTTATTAGCTACAAATTGGCCATAAAATGCCATTCATTAGCCACAAATTGGCAATGAACCGCCAAAATTTGCCATAAATTGAGGTATTTTCGCTACAAATCAGCTATGAATGGCCGTTTATCGGCTCCAAATTGGCCATCAAACGCCGTTTATTAGCGAAAAATTTGGCATGAATTGCTGTGTTTTAGCTACGAATTGGATAAATGGAGCACAATATAACTGTATAAGTGAGTGAATTCAGCATTTACACCCCAGAATTACTCTGAAGATCAAGCTCTAGCTCAGATATCTCGCCTGAGAAATAACTAAAAAATACAAAAGAAATGCCCAATAAATACATAGGAAATATGGTCGATTACCGAAGTTTCTTACAGCTCTTCTCTGATCGAAGAACGCGTGTGGGCATTTCTAGAACACGATTAGAAGAAACATAAGAAGTAGGAATTAGAAAAGAAGAAATATTTTTTGCATAGTCGTATCAGTTGCAAATTTGGTTTTAATTACTGTTTTAGAAAGTGAAGTTAGAATTGACAGAGCGAAACAAAATTACTGAGTTCAGCGTCTGTTTCAGTGAGTACAAAAAAATTCTGAAATGTAAAATTTCTAGAAAAGCTCTCGCTACTGAACAAAATTTTCGAAATGGGTTATTTTGGTTGTATTGTAACTGTTAACTCAAATCTACCAATAGAATATTTGCTAAAATATTTAACCCCTGTGTCATGGATGATTACGGGCAGCCGATTCTGTGAGTCCGTTTTGTTCTTTTTCTACATTCGTGCTGCGCTCAGTAGGCCGGAGGATGCCGGCTGTGCAGTCTCTCCTTCAGTGTTGAAGTCTTCTTCTTATGTTCGAGTCAAGTGTTTATGGCAGTTCGAATTTAATTTTTTAGCGCAAGTCGAGTGTTATTTGTTTATGGCAATTCGAGTGTTATTTGTTTATGGCAAGTCGAGTGCTATTTGTTTAGGGCAAGTCGAGTGTTATTTGTTTATGGCAAGTCGAGTGTTATTTGTTTAGGGCAAGACGATTGTTATTTGCTTATGGCAAATTGAGTGTTATTTGTTTATGGCAAATAGAGTGTTATTTGTTTAAGCATGTCGATTGTTATTCGTTCACGGCAAGTCGAGTGTTATTCTTTCATAGCGAGTCGAACGTATTTTTTTTAAGCCGTACGAGTATTTTTCGCTCAACATTTTCGTACAATACTCCTCAATCTTGAGAGTTTTACGATTAGGCACCTACTAGTTATTTTAATAATGGTAAATTGGAAGCAAGATACTTCTCAACCGACCTCAATAAAACACGTGAGTTTATCATGGTACTGGCTCCGAAATAATCACCCAACCTCGCTGAAATCATCGTACTTGTACAGCCGAGGCAACGAAACTAAATATCGACGCCGAATTCGCGGTGGCGCTGCAGATGATGTCGACATGACCGTGCCAGGACGGCGAGTCCGGACCTGACCAACCTACCCTATCGGTGGTGGAACCATGGTAGAGTTAGCCGTGCTCTCGTACTGGCCTGAATTGTGTTGTCGTAATCTCAATCGCAACTTTAAACTTGAACAGGATGCTTTCGTCAGCATGATCTTCTAGTAACTCTAAATTATAGTCGTTCTCCTACAATCCCCTTCAGAATGGGAGGGTCTGATAAGAGCACTTTAGAGGTGTCCTGAAGCTGTGGTAGTGCACTTCAGAGGTGTCCTGAAGCTGTGGTAGTGTACTTCAGAGGTGTCCTGAAGCAATGGTTGTGCACTTCAGAGGTGCCCTGAAGCTGTGGTTGTGTACTTCAGAGGTGTCCTAAAACAAGGGACGACATATAACACCATTGGGATAAGTCGAGTTCAATTTTTGGTAGGTCCATTGGCTGCATGGTTTTTTCAGAGCGCATGTATGCGACCGTTGAAGGTTTTGGGGGTTGCAATAGTTTTAATGAACTACACAGTATTCGTCCAAGCATTGGAGTTCGAGCATGAAACCGGCTTGTTCCGTGAAACAGTCAGAAGACTCCCTTGAAATCGTTGGCTTTTAAAAGCTGACTTTCGTCTAGAGAATTTTATTGTTTGAACGCAAATTAAATTTTTAATTCATTTTAATTTAGGTCCATTAATTTCTTAATCCTACAGGGTGCTCTAATCTTTTGGCAACATAATTTTAAGACTCGAAAAAAAGTGTTTATCGCCGATTTACGCGATTAATTTAAAGTTTAGTTTAAAACTGATGTCTGTTTTATTCCAGGGTTTTATCATTTAATTAAAACGCTAAGTTTTTTAATGATTGTTGTTCAAAATGCTATCGTTTCCCTCCATATGAAAGGTAAGAGTAATTCGTCCATCGCGAAAATATTAGATATTCGTTGTGAAACTGTATGAAAACCAGTGAAATGGTTCAAAGATTGATACAATCCTCAATTGACCTGGCCAAGGTAGAAAACAGTCCGTTCAGACATTGCACCACGTCCAAAACACGCGAGAAAAGTTGAGGAGAAAACCTCGTCGCTCTGCTAAAAAATTTAGTCACAGAGCCAAAATTAAGTCAGACGTTACAGCGTCCACTCTTCCAGGAGAATCTCGAAACCTTCCCTTGCAAAAGTAAACAAGGCACAAGCTCGCAACCATTCATCAAAGAATGAGATTCAACTGATATCGATACATTCACAGTCTAATGGGGGAAGGCATGCTGCCCAATTTAGTCTTCACTGACGAGAAGAAATTTGACATTTAGCAAAAGTCTAAGGCAACACAATAACAGATTTAGGGGCAGGAATGGGTCGGTAAAGGCGGAAAAGTGAATCGACGCCAAGCCTCAGTGTGTGTGATTGTGTGAGCTGTGATCACTGCTACTGGAAGGTCTTCTCTCGTTTTTGTACCCTCAGGGATTAAGATTAACAACCAGTGTTTCATTTTCGATATCATGGAAGCATAACTGCTCACGTGGTTTCTTGGACACCTTGATGGCGAACCTTGGACCCTTCAACAAGACTTTGCTCCATTGCACCTCTCCAAAAAGATTTGAAGTTGGATTCAGGTACACATTCTGGCATCCGTTAGCAAAGATTAATGGCCCTTGCGATGTTCGGATCCGAACCCGCTTGATCTTTCGCTGCAATTGATTTTACGAAGCAAGGCCTGCAGATCTCAGGCATCGCTCGATAATCTGAAGGCTAAGCTGCGTCGAGAATGGCTTTTGACCTCATGAGATACGCTGCATGCCGCTTGTGAAGCCTTCCAACCGAGGTTCAGGGGTCTTATCAAAAATAGCCGAGGTCATATTGAATCAAATTTTCATTATAATTAAAGCATTCTCTACTCGTAATTTTATGAGTTAAAACTCCATTTTCACTGTTTTTTTCCCTGAGAAAGCTGACAAAACCTGTTACTATAGTTTTAGTTTACGCTTTCAAACGGTAACATTATATTTGAAATAAAAATGTATTATGTTTTAGACGAAAAACTAGTAGCAATCTTATACCCCACACGGCCAAAAAGTTTGCTGCAGTCTAGGGAAATGTAATTGAAATTTAAACAATTTTTTACAGGTTTCCTCCCAATAAATTTCAAAAACAAGAACACTACCAATATTTACTCCGTCACCGGTAGTCAGCGCTACCCCAGTTCTCTGGGGGACAACAAGGATGAATAATCACGCAGGGAAAAACCTCCAAACCCAACCTCTGTTTTTGACAAAGGACAGGTTGTAGGTTTGCACTGAACTGGGAAATCTACCAGAGGAGGGTCTCAAATGATGACTATGAGACCTGTCAAAGAACAATTGCTCAGTCGAAAAAGGGGCAGTGCAGTCATTCATCGGTATTAGTGGCAGAGCTAAAATTATGAATATTCACTACTGGAGTTCTTTGATGCGATTGGTAAAAGTAAGTCAGCAGAAAGTGTTCAACAGTTGACTTCCATGCCATGAGAAAATTTCTGCTCTCACCATGCGCCGAAAACTGAAGGAAATGGTTTCAAGGCTTTGCACCACCCTAAGGAAACCAGTAATCAGTAAGCTAATAGAATAAAACGGCTCCGTATCGCGTAAAACTACAAAGACTGAACGGAAGAGCAATGGAAACACGTTCTATCGTCAATTGAATCAAGGTTCACTTTGTTCCAGAAAGATGGCAAAGTTAGAGTGAGACGGGAAGCCCATGAAGCTTTTAGTCCTTCATGCATCGCTCCTACTCTACAGGCTTCCAGGGGCAGTGTAATGATCTGGATGCACTTCAAATGGTCGGGATTAAGTTCAGCAACATTGTACAGCAATAAAATGAAGTCTCAGGATTATTTGAACATCCTAGGGACCATGGATTTTTATTTTCCTGATGGTTCTGTAATTTTTAAGACGACACCGCTCGCATCCGTCGGTCTCACGTAGTGCAAGATTGGTTCAGGGATCACGAGGGATCATTTTCTCTTATGGAACAACTTCCAGTCTCCTGATTTAAAGCCTTTCAAAAATTTGTGGGACCCTCTGGAATGAGAGCTGAGAGCTTCAAAAGCTCTTCCTTTTTCATTGAAATGTCTTTCTCAACGTTTGCTCGTACTTTAAACAAATATTCTTTTGATTGTTTGAATAATTGAATGGAAGCTGTAATGAATCTAAGAAGTCGGTCAAGTAAACTATTCAGCATAATTGTCATTTTTACGTTCATATCTCTCCAGGGTGTGAGAAACTGTTTGGCCGAGTAGTGTGGGTGTTTGTATGCGACAGGACTGCATTTAGCTTCGAACGAAAACTAGCAGCAGCTTCATGGATCGGTCCCATATATTACAACCGGTCCTTATAGGGGTGAGCACCCTTTAAATAGCTAAAAATTTTGAACGTATGTAGCTTTTTCAATGTTTTTTAACTTCTTGGTGGCCGCAATTTGTTTCTTCTCTGGAATATCTTGGCTACTTAGGTTTCAACATATATTTAAAATACTCTCTCAGCTCGCTATAGGCAATAAACTTTTGCAATACACTCTTTATTTGTCCACAACTCTTATTATACTAATTCCATGCCACATTTTACTAGAACCCCCGTACATCTCCACAATGCACCTCTTATGTTCTCTAATCGGCGCTGCATCGTTTCTGTTCTGCTCTTTGTGACGTCGCCCAGGGAACGCTCTTCTGTCTCGTCACCTTGGTTAAAATTTCCATTTCTTGGAGCCTGGAGTTATTTTCCCGGGATTCAAATTTGCCATAAAATCCACCTTTGCCCAGAGTGACTGGAGTGCAGTGTGACTGAAGTGCAATGTGACTGAAGTGCAATGTGACTGAAGTGTAAGGTGATTGATGTTGTATGTGACTGAGGTGGAATGTGACTGAAGTGCAATGTGACTGAANTGCAATGTGACTGAAATGCCATGTGACTGAAGTGCAATGTGCCTGAAGCGGAATGTGACTGAAGTGTAAGGTGACTCAAGTGCAATGTGAGTTAGTGCAATGTGACTGAAGTAGAATGTGACTGAAATGCAATATGACTGAAGTGCAATATGACTGAAGTGCAATATGACTGAAGTGCAATGTGACTGAAGTGCAATGTGACTGAACTGCGATGTCACTGACATGCGATGTAACTGATGTGCAATGTGACTGAAGTGTAATGTGACTGAAGTGCAATGTGACTGAAGTGCAATGTGACTGAAGGGTAATGCAACTGAAGGGTAATGCAACTGAAGGGTAATGCAACTGAAGGGTAATGTGACTGAAGTGCAATGTGACTGAAGGGTAATGCAACTGAAGGGTACCATGTCCGTGCAGGTGAAGGTCCTCTGCGAGACGCGCGACCACGAGCACTACCTGCAGCTCAAGGCCGAGCTAAGCAAGAGGTACAAGATCATCCGCTTCGCCCTGCCGGACGTCATCCACGCAGGGACTGATCCGTGCGGCTGCAATGTCGACCTGTAATGTTGCGAGGCTGATCTGTAATGATGCGAGGCTGATCTGTAATGATGCGAGGCTGATCTGTAATGCTGCGAGGCTGACCTGTAATGCTGCGAGGCTGATATGTAATGTTGCGAGGCTGATCTGTAATGCTGCGAGGCTGATCTGTAACGCTGCAATGCTGATGTGTAATGCTGCAATGCTGAAAGATTCATCATTGATGCTAATCTGTATTGTAGCAAAATTGAACTGTGAATTGAACTACGAAGCTGATCCGTGAATATTGCAGTTCCGAAACAGTGATCTGCATTTGTTGCGATACTATAATACCGATCAGTAGCTGCTAGAACCGGCAGCATTAGGAGGTAGACGCTATATTGTGTGCCTTGATTGCTAGGCTAAAACTGATCTATAGTTAAAATAATGGTATTTTGGAGGTCGATTGAACCACAACTGTCACGTGCTGAGCGCCGTAGAGCTCCCATGCGAGAGAGTCTGGCTCGAGTTGCTAGCGCAGCTTCTGATTACGCGCCCTCTGGCTCGAAAGAACCCTTCTGAGGGTTGTGAGATCGGGGACTTGAAGTACCGCTACTCAGTTCGCACGAGAGAAGCCGAGGACAAACATGATCTTCTGCAGCATTTATCATTCGTATGAAAAGAATTTTGACCATGTGAGTGCCTTTTGACTACTAGGAATTTTCAATGTACGTGTTATTAAAGTATTGGAGAAGGACCTACGTCTATGAATGTAGACATTCATCCACAACTGTAGAAATATTGACTGTTGTATGATAATGTGCTAATAATGCGTACACGTAATGTAACGGTTTGAGGGCAAGGGGGGGAGGTATTTTATTGGTACAATTGTTGGGAGCTTCTCTACAGTCAGTTGTTTGCTCTGCTCTGCGACGTTTTTGGGAACTTGCCACGCCGGCAAAAATGAGTTCATTACTGTGGGGCAACCAACAGACGATAAAGAACACCCTAGATTGTCACTATCCAATTCATAGTTAGAGTTCAACACTCTCAGGCACGGGTAACTTGAAATGAAAAATTCATAGATTCTCTCGTAGATTTTATTTGTATAAAAATATTAATTTTTAACACCAACAGAAACACGGTAAAAACATTATAAATAACATTATTTTTCCTTATATGCAAGACCTGCTAATCGAAGAGTCCACTAGTCGATGAAATACAAACGTAAGAAGGTTACTCGCAAAATCACATTCGAATAAATGCTTTCTGCTTTTTGCTACGGGTACTTTCATTTATTCCCCAGTATTGAGCGGAAATTTAATTGATCGTTATTAAGTAAAATATTCCGGAAATTATCATTTTAAATACGAATATAAAAAGATCTCAAGTAAGCAATCTCGGAAAAAATACAATAAAACATTCCTTTTCGTAAGATAATTCCTGCAACACATGCAAAAATTTGTTAAGATTGAAAAGTGGCTAGAATTATGGGAAATACTGAATACACCCCTGTTCATAAGAATACAGAATTCAGCTCTGCAACGCGGCTCTAATCATAGTCGTTCGTTCGTTCTTATCTTTCGATAAAAAAAAGAATTCCTACAACTTAACAATAACTCATTGAAAAGACTTTCTCAAGTAGTGATGAAATTCTGCAAATTTATACACTTCTTCAAGCTGTTAACACGTTCGCCGCCACCGTGAATGTTATGTTCATTAAGTTAGTTCCGCAACTAAAACGTAGTTATACAACAGTTGAGCTGAAACTATCAAAATAACACTTGACGCACATGTGCGCGGCGAACGTGTTAAACTGTCCAAACAGTTGAATATATTAGAATTTATTCCTGGAGTACCTCAGCTTTTTAAGTAATGATGCTCTCGTACAGAGGAAACCTCTGTTACGTTGGATGGACATGATTTGCTTTGATTGTACATCAGAATTGTCGAAGTCTGTTCTACATTCAGAACTCAGCAGTGAGGCAGGAGCTCAGACTGGTCTGGGAGCGAGTGCAGATATTTGCGAGCTTCTCCACTGCGCACAAGAGCTCGTCACTCCTCTGGGCACTCAGCGCGGCTGCGTGATCGCTCGGTGCTCAAATTTCATTATTATTTTATTATGGGCTTAACAACCGTTGCAACACTTGACTTGATTTCATCAGAGAAATTCAGTTTCAGTTTAAACTTTAGTTTCAGGTTTATTTTCAGTTTCAGTAATTTTTTTATACAGTTAATGTTATAAGCATAGCTCAGGAATCCTTTCTGTCCCCCAGAGGACCGCTAAGTCACCAAGATACGCTGGAGGACAGTTGCACTCAAATTTAGCAAGAAGTGCGTAGATGAAAAATATGAACAAAGTGCGTTCAAGAATACTATCACGTTCTAGCACTTCGGTGATGGTGAATCCGTCTTCCTCAGTGCAATTGGGTGGTAACTCATGGTAAAGAACTTTCAATGAATGGAATTTCTTAAATTATAAAGTACTTCGCTTCTAAAGTTCAACAAATTGTACTTACACCATTCTCAGTTTCTTGAAGAAAATATGGATAAACTTCCTCTCTCCGAACTTTTCGTGATTCTCTTGGAATAACAATTGGGAGCTACTCACTAATTCAATAAGTTTAAATTAAATCCACACTTTTCATAAAAATTAACACCTGATGGAAAACTTTTATTTTTTATATTTCTTGAGAAACTGGCCTTCCTCCAGAGGTTTAACAAGTAAATAACGATGAAAAAAGTAGACCAAGAATGAATACCTTGTGCTCTCATCCAGTACAATGAAGGCGCTGGCGATATTCTACTCCGACTTTCTCTCGTAGCTGAAATCCCCGAAAGATTCAAAGTCGATGTTAGCGGATCCGAGATCCTTAAAATGTAAAGGCAAATTGGACGCTTGCATGGAAAGATTTTTTCCTTCTTCTATTCGCACTGTGTGAGAATGCTCCATTTTGGAATGATTTGAATTTATCCCGACATCTGAACGATCGCTCGGGTTGGGCAGCGGCGTCCTGTACACCGGAATGTCCCTACCGATGGCTCGGACGAGCTCCTGGTCCACTCTGTCGGTGTGCGCGAAGGGCTCAGCGCTGATGTAGCTGTCCTGGGAGCGGAACGAAGTATCACTGTATACGCTCTCTAAAGGATAGGTGTGTTTCTGACTAACCTTATCATTGGTCGAAGTTTTCTCAATCTCATTTGTGAAATCTCCTGATTTTTTATCCAGTTCGTCATTGTACCGACTTTCATACTTTGCATCTTTTTTACCACTGGTGAGTGTCTCACGTTCCCCTACACTCTGCTGATTATGCCATCTGCTATTGTTAGATTCTTTTTCAATTTTACCGCCTTTCAAGTTAGAGACATCAGAATCACGCCCATAATTTTCTACCTTGGTAATAACAGTTTCATCTCTTTCAGCTTCGGTTTGATCCGCTGTTTCTTGCGCTTGACGAGTGCGGAGACTTCCATCAGAAGCACCCGATATTTCGTCAGCAGGTGGTGTACTATGGGAAATTGCGTTAAGGTCCTCTTTAGTTGCTGTACGATTGTTTTCTTCTGAATTATGGATTTTCAAATTCATTACATTCTCTGCCAGGTCAGAGGATTCTTTCACATCATCCAGAGTGCTCTCCCTTCCAACGTGATGTGTCTTTGCTTCTATACTTTCAAGGGGAGGTTCTGTTTCTGGACTCCTTTTCTTTTCTGCTTCTGTTGGTTTCTTAAGATGAAATGCATCATTTGTTGGTTCCTGCACCTGCTGTTGTTTATTTAATAACAGCCGTTGCTTCTCTAAAAGGTGGTGCTGGTGTAACTGCTGTTGGTGCAGCTGTAGCTGCTTTTGCTGCTGTAGTTGAATAAGACGCTCTTGCGGGTGGAATTTATCTTGTTGATCTCGCATCACTTTTTGATTTAGATCTACTGCAGCTACTGCGCTGGCAACCGGCAATGAAGATGGGCTTGTCTCTGAATTTCCTGCCCCGTGGTTTTCTACTTCATCATGTTTTCTACTCACAGCTAATGTAGCGTCTTGATCCTTCTGAATCTGTTGAATTTCGATTGCTGCGTTTTCTTTAGAGACGACGACATCCGCATGAGAAACGTTCGATGCATTTGTAGAAGAAGCCTGATCAAAGGAATTCTGATTCAAACTAGAGTCCCTGATTGTGCTATATTCAGTTGATGAATTGGAATCATCTGTAGTGCTGAAATCCGTTCCTGAACTGAAGTTAATTCCAGTGATGGAATCAGTTTCATTTTTAGTTCCAGAAATTACTGTAGATTTATTTTGGCTCTTAGATTGACCGACAGAATGAGTTTTAACTTTAACTTCTTGAGTTTGACTCTCAGAGGCTATTTTCTTCTCGAGTGGTGCCGACATGTCAATTTTTATAGGTTGGGGGAATTTTTTCTGGATTTCAACTTGTTGCGACGGCTTCCCGACCACTTCAGAGCCAAAAAGCAGCGAGTTAAGAGGTGAGCCTGTGCGTTTCCTCTTCAACGGCAGAATTCTGCGACCAAATTCGGGAACTTTCGGATGAAGGAGCGCTGCTTTCACTTCAATCTCAGTGGCTAATTCGTCGACCGTCCCAGTGATGTCCTTGAATTTTGCTTTTGATTCAGACAATGAAATAAGTTTTGAGGGATTGTGCTCAAGCTGCAAAGCTACTTGTACAGGCTGTGAGGAAATTTTTGCAGGCTGTGAGGAAACTTGAGCAGGCTGTGAGGAAACTTGTGCAGGTTGTGGGGAAACTTGCGCAGGCTGCGAGGATACCTGCACAGGCTGTGAGGATACCTGGACAGGTTGCGAGGATACCTCTGCGGGCGGCGAGGATACCTGTGAGGGTTGCGAGGATACCTGTGCAGGTTGCGAGGATACCTGTGCAGGTTGCGAGGATACCTGTGCGGGTTGCGAGGATACCTGTGCGGGTTG
>VOMN01018166.1:0-22847 GCA_014899125.1 Orchestia grillus
TCATAAAACATAAAAACTCTCGGACGCACACAGCTGAGACTTGTCTCTGGATCATCCCTCAAGTAAATGTAGGGGAACATCCTGGACCCTATGTATGTGTTTCGTACTTACTGTTAATTTCAGACGTTTCTGTAGCTTTTTCGGGTAACTTTTAGTATCATTTGAGAGATCTGGCACTACTAGATTTCGTATCACTATTCAGGGTGAGTCACAAAAAAATGTGACTCCAAATACATATTAATCAGTGAGTATAAATCGTAAAGACATCGGTTTGCTTTCACTTTCAACATTAATTTGTCTACTATTACCAGTTAAAAGATGTGTTTGTTCAAATTAGTCGTTTGAGCATACGTACATTAAAACTAATTGTAATATTTGTAATATTTATGCTCATTGCGCGAGTGGGCGTTACAAGCGTAAGCGCTGAGTTTATTTGATAATATACCATAGATCATCCAAAAATGGGAAAAAGAAGTATTTCCGATTTTTTAAGAAATTGTTCATTATTGATAATATAGCAACAATTTTCTTTTTGAGCCCATACCTATGTTCCTAATCCAACCTGTGGTCGCCGTTCTTTTGAAGGCATTTTTGACACCGGACTCTAATTTCTTGCTTTTATTTGTGTCATTTTGGAGTTACTTTTGGTACGTTTACATTCAGAGTTATACGGTTACGTAAATCGTGCAAGTCAATTGATTGTTTTTCGTAGACTTTATTTTTCTCCAAAGAAAAAAGAGTAGCCCAAAGCCAAAGGGGACCGCACGGCGGCCACTCCGTCCCATGCCCTGCTCCCATGACTCGCTCCCCCAAACCTCCAACAGTTCCTTGAGCAAACTGTTCTCGGCCACGGAGCTCCGTCTTGCGTCCTACGCACTCTGTTCAACCGAGAATTTGGACAGAGGTACAAATTTAAATTTAAAATATTATGTGATTTAAATCAAACAGGGGTTCTTCAGCAAAATGGACAAAAAAATCAGTTTCTTTTTGTATACCTGCACCTAAGTTATTCGTGTGAAAAATAATTTTCAAGTTTCTGAAGTTGATAAGTCAATACTGAAAATGAGATCAACCTGAGGTCTTCACCATGAATACTTACTGAGTAATAGGTATTTGAAAACCTCGAAATTTTTTTGACTCACCCTGTATATCTGCATCATAAGCGGTTGCATATGATATTTTTCGATGAAATGACATGTTGTCAAGATCATAAATTAGAAAAAACATGTTGGCAGAGACATGAACACCGAAGTGTGTACCTTACTCAGAAAAAGTAAGTACCTGAGCTCAGTAAGTACCAGCAGTCATTTAAATGACAAGATATCCTTCATTGGAGTGTGTTGGTGTCCGCCAGGTGTTCAAGTGAGGTAATGGCCACAGTCGCTGCTGCGTCAAACCCACGTGACACGAGCGAAGATCATAACTGGTTTGCAGCGGTTCAATAAAGAAAAATAATCTTTCTACCCAATGATTTCCACCGGGGAAACAAGGGTAGAGATTTGGGATTACATGAAGTATATTATTTTGATTACCCAGTAACACTTATTAAGGTGTTATTCAAACTGTACAAACGTATTCTTCAATCGTTCAGAGCTATCAGAGAAAAATCCCAAAATAAATGTTCCGGATTTTGCATCCAGCAGTACCTCAAGGAGATTGTTGCCGCCCCGTCGCTGCCTCACAGCTCTCTCAACCAACCCAAACTTTGATATTTTTGTATGCATGCAAAATTATTAACTGTCGAATGTTGGAAATTAAGTTCAGTCATATTCGTCCAAGTGCAAATCAATTAAAATGATACATCGTTCCCTTACTGAAGTTGAAGTAATAAATACTGTACGTGTAATCTCACAGTAATGTAATTGTTTTACTAAGTTATTATTATTTCCTGCAAACAGAGTTCCTTAATGAAAAGTTTTACTGACAGAACTAGAAAATCACATTCTTGGCAACCGTTGCTCCGCTCAAACGGCTTGGCTGAATCCAAGACGCGTTATCATTATATCCTGTCTAGTTAATTTCTCACAAGCCTCAATTTTTACTGAACGTGTAAAGGTTATAACACATGTCTCATCAGTTATGTAAATAGCTTCTCTTTTCTGAGCCACTCACTCCTAGCTATTCAATTTCTTATTTGCACACAGTTAATGATTTTTGAGATTATCCTGTACGTTTTGAATCGATCAGAAGTTATAAGTTTATCGCATCAGTTTTATTATATATAATTATCGATCTTTTTTTCCCCAGAATTGGCTACAGCATCCCAATGTTTGCCGGCTTCGTCATTATGTTCATATCAACCATCAGTGAGTATGATACGGTTTTTCAGGGTATTTTTAAATTCGTTTTCAATACTTTTCCATCGCGTAATATTCAATATACAATATTGCTTATTAATCAGACGTGCCCGTAAGCAGCATTACGGTGAATTAGCACTCTCATTTGTCTCATTTTCATCATATGGTTGATATTTTAAGGATTCGATAATGTTTTTATTTGAGAAAGCTTTTTATTATGAGTGAGTCTTTCACTTATTGGCTACATTATAAACGTATCACTTGTAGTGGAAAGGCTGTATAATTTCCATCCACTATATTGTCTACATCATAAACGTATCACGTGTACACGAAAGGCTGTATAATTTCCATCCCCTGTAATGTTGCCCCAACATCTCCCCGCACATCGCCCCCAGTCCCCACGCCGAGCCCGACTCACGATGACCACTTTTGTTCCCCCAGTTTTTGCGTTCGGGAACAGCTACGCCGTGCTCTTCATTGCCAGAGCTCTGCAGGGCGTCGGCTCGTCGTGCTCGTCAGTGTCAGGTGGGCAGCAGTGTCCACTGAACATTACAGTGCTTCAGTGACCGCTGAACATTACGGTGCCTCAGTGTCCGCTGAACATTACAGTGCCTCAGTGTCCGCAGAGCTTGCGGCGCCTCAGTGTCCACTGAACATTACAATGTTTACAGAGCAGTGTGTCAAATGGTCACTGTACACACAATAGATGCCAGCGCCTGCTACTAGGCCAGCCTCTTCCTAGCGTCATGATATACTGAAAATTTATCTTACTGATTTATACCTATCGTTGCCCACGAAAAAAAATCAAAAACTGTACAAACATATATCATCTGCAAATAGCATCGATTAAGTAAAACAAATTCTGGAAAATAAAATTATAGAACAACTCTTCCACTTTGTTCACACTTGAAGCCATACATATGTATCTACAAGCTGGCAGGATACATGTATAAATTTCTGAAAATCACGAGCTATGATGTTTGTTGACTTACAACGTAGCCTGTCTACCTAGTCCTTTCCTTTATCCAAGCCCTCTGTCGAAACGGACGGGGCCATTGTTTTTGAAGTACTCATTTAATTTGTATTTACTAATGTTATGTCAAGCATGTATGTTCAGCGTTTGCCTCAAGTCTCGAAAGGTATTAAACTCACGAGACTTTCTCGTTAGCAAGCTCAACCTGAGAGAATTCTTGGCTCCATTAATTTTTAGAAGGCAAAATACTCTTTGGGATTGCGTATCAGAACTTCGCTGATGGTAACTAACCAGCGAAAGCTTTCTTGACGTCACCTAGTGAGTACACTCAGCGAGTCGCCCTGCCCTTGTGCCATCGACCTCTACTCCTATAATCAATTCGATCGCTCGATAGCAGCAAGGCTGACGACTGCCTGATTGATGCTGGACCACACTGGAACATACGAGTCTACGACCACATTTCATTTTCGGGCTCAAAGTCGAAATAAAAGATATTGAAGGTATCACTTTCTTAAAACTCGTCGGTGAATGAAGCCTGTGCTTTCGCTCCACATCAGAGCATTAATCATCAATTTTTATGTGTGACTTACAATACCCATTTCAAATTGATCGCTGCCTAATAAAACGAAAACAAATGCTCTTAACAGTTAAATTGATGAATTAAGCAACGATGATATAAATTTTCATATGAATAGATTCCAGGCTTTACAAACGTTCCGGAGTTCTGTTCGCTCACGATGTCAGCAAACGTTACCACAGCCTACCAGCCAGCACAGGAAATGAGTTGCAGCTCTCACTTCTTCCTAAATTAGGTTCCTCAATTTTTGACGCGATTCAAGCCTGGTAATCGGTAGTCTCCCTGTGAGAACTTGACCCATTCAACATTATTCCTAAGCCATGTACGAACACACATGATCAGCATGAGACTGTGGAGACGAGCTTTGTCATATTGACACATAACGCGGATTTTTCGAGTAAATGAGAGTTTTGAAAAGGAATTCAATTAAACCCAGTATATATTCAGACATTCACGAGACGGCACAGTGGTACTACGCAAGGCTGCTCACTTCTCGCCCACGGCCCTAAAACAGGCTGTCGGCACAACGCCTCCTGTGCAGCTGCCATAGCATCTAAGGAGGCTCAGATGCCTGATGTTGACCCCAAATCACTTGAAGTCAACAATCTGAGGAGATTCAGATGCCTGATGCTGATCCCACATCACTTAAACTCAACAATCGTTCGGACAAAAAATAAATCTTGGTCAGTCTGAGGATTACACAAAATAAACGTACAATTTTGAGGGTTTATCAACTTTTTTAGCGACAATGTGTACCTGCACTTGACGCTCACAAATTATGGCAGAAGATTGCAGTCATGGAACTTCTTCTCTACAGTGTTCCAAAAAAATGTACCCCTTTTTTTGAAAGCTTATATCTCCNGCTTTCAATTAGAACGCAAGAATCAATGGAACGCAAGGATAGTCGTTTCGTTTCAACAAGATAGGAAATTTGAAAGCAAACTTTTAGCATTAAAATTTCGTATTTTATTCATCCTAGGAACCTCTGACGTCAGTATCAGATAAAAATTAATCAATATAATTTTGTAACTTCTTTTGCGCCGTCGTGATCATAAATACTTCATAATACACATAGCTTTCTAGAAAGCTAAAACGGATTTCGAGGCGAAAGAATCAACTTGAATGCGCACCCTAACCCCGCCCAGGCATGGGCATGCTGGCCGAGAGCTACCCAGACGACAAGGAGCGGGGCAACGCGATGGGGCTGGCGCTGGGGGGTCTGGCACTGGGGGTCCTCATTGGACCCTCCTTCGGGGGCATCATGTACGAGTACTTCAACAAGGCTGCGCCCTTCCTCGTCCTTGCATTCCTCGCGCTCGGGGATGGAAGTGAGTATGGAATTCAATGGCTGAGATCTTCTTTTTGTATTAAGCTCTCTTCCCTTAGTATGGTAGAGCCTTTACTTGTATGATCGAATGTTCTACTATGAAATACTTATTGTGGAATGTAGAGATTCTTAAATGTGTTAATTTTCATTTTGTGATTGCATTGCGTAAAAAAGGACTTGACTATAATTTTGATCAAGTCCTGTTCCATTCCAATCCAAATAGTTATCAGAATATAAAGTCAGCGTTGATACGCCAAAGTATTATTGCTAGGCAAACGGGAAATGAGTTAACCATTTCGGAAAATCTAACATGGACGGAACGATCGTCACAACGATTCAATTTAATCATTCATGCGACAAGAAATAGCACATACTTCCCGATTCAGATATTTTCCAGTGGATTCTACCCCCTAATTACAAGTTGCTTTACAGTTCTGCAGCTGCTGGTGCTGCAGCCCAAAGTTCGACCTCAGGAGAACAAGGCGCCCACACTCAAAGAGCTGATTCAGGACCCGTACATTCTGGTGGCGGCAGGTGGGGGACTCGGACTTTGACTCTTTTAATACTGGCTGAGGCAGATAGGACGGACGTTTTTAAAGCTAATTGAATGGTAAAGTAAATAAGAGAAGTTTATTTGTTTACATATATAAGGTTGAAAACTGTTCAAAGCAAGAAAACACACATCTTAAATTCTAAATGTCCATGAAAGAAGTGAATAAGATGATATTCTCTTGCACTTTCACCTCGCCTGATAATGTTCGTTCTATGTGCCCCACCCTGTTCTCGCTTATTGTAGTATTGACACGATATCGCTAATGGACAACGAGAGTTATTGTCATGCCAACACTGCTACCAGAAAATAAAAGCTTATTGGGGGTAACTGTACTGTAGAAGTTAACGCAGGGCGTACATACACATTTCATGTTCAGCGTTGAAGTATCTAATCTGGTACTTAATGTTTCATACATCTACACATTTTGTGTAGTTTTTGTACACTATAGCATCCCATGACGCTTCTGAGGACTCTACTCATAACGACCTGTACTGACGCTGCCGCTTGTCACGTGGCTCTGCAGCTGCTTGCTTGAGAGCCCTCCACACGATCAGTCAATGTCTGGAAACAGTGTTGTCAAACACCTACATTTTTTTAGCATCGAATGCTAACTTGGCTCTCTATTTTGAAGTGAGGTCGGAGGTCAAAGGACTCTACAGTCCCTTGATTTCGGACTTGAATAACTTGTAGCGAATAAAAAAATTCTCATTTTCAGGTGCAATTACCTTTGCCAACATGGGTATTGGGATGCTAGAGCCTTCGCTGCCCATCAGAATGATGAAGATAATGAAATCCTCGAAACTGGAGCAGGGTACGGCCTTCCTCCCAGCCTCCATCTCCTATCTGATCGGTACCAACCTGTTCGGACCTCTGGGACACAAAATGGGGCGTGGGCTGGCGTCGTTCTTCGGTCTCATCATCAGCGGCATCAGTCTTATCTTCGTATGTCCCCTTCGTACCAAGAGTCTAGTACAAACGTAACACAATGCAATAAGGTCACAATAAATTGGTCGTATGAGTGCTTTATGCAACTTTATAACTTTTTTTCCGAACGATTACCTTGTAAATGAACGGAAACCGTTCAAAATGAAAAAAATATTGCAGTTGATATTCTGGCGTGCAGATCCCTCACTGCACCACCAAATGGCACCTGGCGTTCCCCACGGCAGGCCTAGGGTTCGCTATCGGCATGGTCGACTCGTCCATGATGCCAGAGCTCGGCTACCTCGTCGACCTCAGACACTCGCACATCTATGGCTCTGTTTATTCCATCGGCGACGTTGCTTTCTGCCTCGGGTTCTTTTTGGGTAAATTCTGAGCTTATGCTGCTTCATAACAACTAAAATGGAAATTTTTAATTTTTTAAGGAATTGTGTCAAAGTGTGAAGTACTTAAAAATTTAAATCAATTTGTCACGATATTATAACGTCGCTCGTGATGAGTCGTTTATAACGTGATTGGGAAGGCTTGACTTGTACTCTATTAGATTTATACACGAAAACACACATAAGAGCACGTCTCCAAACTTTCAGAGAGAGAACTTCAAAAGCCATTTTTCAATTCCACCGCAACACGTTTTGTCAGCGGAAGCCCGAACGACTTTGTCAGACTATACGTACGTAGGTCGCGCGTGTCTCCCATGACGCGTACGTGCTCCCTGGTCGAGATGTCATACTGCTGTTTCACTCACGCACACGAAAAATTTTTAATTCTTTCATTTTCTAAGATTTTTATTTGATTTGTTCAGTAGAACAGTATTAGCCAACTTGAAAATGAAGCAAATCGTACAGCTCAGAAATTTTATTTATGAGGAGACAAAATTAACTTCAGAGAACATAATAGTGTAACTTCTTTTTAACGTCGTTCTCTCCTTGTTTTTAATCATTTAAAGATTTAAAAGGCGATTCATGCGTTATGAATTTCTTCAACCCATTAGAAGATCGTGAAGGGGTTAGACCAAATAGCTTTAAAAATACACAAAGTTATGTGAGGTAAAATAAATAGCTATAAAAAAACACAAAGTTATGTGAGGCAAAATAAATAGCTTTAAAACAACACAAAGTTATGTGAGGTAAAATAAATAGCTTTAAAACAACACAAAGTTACGTGAGGTAAAGTAAATAGCTTTAAAACAACACAAAGTTACGTGAGGTAAAGCACAATACAAAACTGGGCATCACAACTATTACCTCATTATTTCTACTCGACTTTCATATTTTTTAACCCCCCTAACATGTACACAGGCATGCCCACCGCATGAAGATTATGAAGTCGTAGTAACCAGAACTTATCGATGAGTGTATTAAATTGAAGCAAATAGTCACACAAACCAATACACATTCGTCAAAAATTTGCGGTATATGGTTCAATTCATATTGAGTGTTCGTGGCAAGACTAGTGTGGGTAATTTTATAGGGAGTTATTTGTGCATGTAATGTAGTTAGTTGTCCAAATAGTTATGTACTTTGAGAATGACTAAAAATAATACGCATCAGGTCGTAGAACCGATGCCTAATGAATTTGTTTTCTCAACTAAAGTCAAAACATTGAAGCACTAAATTTGTATCCTTACATTATCGAACATTGAGCAACTGACCGTACGTATATGAATGTCAAGCCCAGTCTTCATACGATTTTCTTGCACAGTTTCCAGACATGCATCGTACAAAGCACCACTAAGTTGTATGTGTAACTTTAAGGATGATAAGCAAAACCTGCGAGTGCGTAGAACGTAAAGACATAATATTTTGCAGCCTCCCTCAGCTCCTGAAGCTTCACTGTGTCTGTGAGGAGCAATTTTGTCGGGAGTTTCCTGAATTCGTTAGGAGTAGAATATGCACGAAATTAATAACTCCTTGGAACATATATCAGCGAATTTAATGCAATACTGATACTCGTGATCTTTCCGCGTAGCTTAGGGCTGGTAATCCATATTATTTCATTCCTTCACCTAATTCTACCATACTTTTGCTGGAACTACTGAGTCTCCTGCACAGATGTGACGCTAGGTATCGACGCGGTAGATGTTTCAAATTGGAATCTCTCGAGTCCGTTATATTCTTCTTACTTGAAGAGCATTGACTCTCATCAGCCTAGCAGCAATGCAACAAGTTATGACTGCTTCGACCCACTCGAAGCCTTCATTACTTGCGCTGCTCCCGCAAGACTACAGAACGATCATTAACACGCATTGATCCTGTCAACCAGGGCATCTAAGTACAAGTGCTAGCGTTTAGTTAGGACTGAACAGGAGTTTCTCAGAGTGTAATTACAGCCTGGGAAAAACTTCGTTAGTTTCACCCTTTAATTCCGATTAAAGTTTCCAAAACGCGAGTGTAGGAGGGCAAGCTGAAGAACTTTCTCTAATAAGCATGCATCCTAATTATTCTTTATCCCTAATTTTCCTGTCAGGATTGCTTCTGAATTATGCACAGCTTCCTTTTGAGGAAATGGACTCATTTCTGAAGCCACATTTTGATCAATCTTATTGAGTTGCTCAGGAGGTCAAATTTTGATGCAAGGCTCCATGCTTTACAGCACTTGCTCAAGTGCACCAAATCAATTCTTTAATTCTTTAGTATTAAATTGCCAAATACGGATTTTTGCCTTAGCGGACTTCAATGTATTTAAATCTATTAATGCTAAACAATTCATGTAAATACGTTGATGCTCTGTACATCGCTCAAAGGAATGTCATTACCAAATTTACATTTCAGAAGCATTTTCATAATAAATTCAGCATTCAAATGTTTTTAATAACTGGATTCAACTGCCATCATCTGACACCTTTTTTGCTGTCAATAAAGGCCTCTCGATCTCGGCAGGGCCGGCGCTATCGGGACCGCTGATAAAGCACATCGGTTTCGATACCATGTTCTACGGGATGGGCACCGTGAACTTCCTCTACGCCCCCTTGATGTACTTCTTGATCAACCCGCCGCCGCGCTACGAGGAGAAGACGGTTCGTACACGCTCTTCGACAAACCTTCCAGAGTTCTGGTACCACTGAAAACTCTGCATTAATTTCAAATTTTAATTAGACAGTGTGATGTAACGTTTTATGTTTAATGACGTTCATGGAATAATTTATTGAGTTAGTGTAAGTTGTAACTTTACCAGATCACCGCATATTTAATAAGTGTTGAAACTTTCACCACG
This sequence comes from Orchestia grillus, assembly GCA_014899125.1. Classification (NCBI taxonomy): domain Eukaryota; kingdom Metazoa; phylum Arthropoda; class Malacostraca; order Amphipoda; family Talitridae; genus Orchestia; species Orchestia grillus. Next base: position 9,886 of record VOMN01018166.1, read on the forward strand.
TAAGAATATCTGATTCATTAAACACATGGTTAGCTACGAATCTAATGTATTCTAATTTTACAGAACCTGATAAACGAACAGAAGTCGATGAGCTACATACAATACAGGAATGAAGAGGAGGAGTAAGTGATTGGATGAAATTAATATTTCTTCCTGATGCAAGATTCATTACCGAAATCATGAATGAAATTGAAAGTGTCAGCGGAACAAACTGAAAACTTGGGACAAAAGGCGGCGGCAGCACGTCTCCTCCTGACTGCCAAAAGACTGAACACTGAGTTCAGACCGTGAAACACGTCAGAGCAAATTATTGTGAAGCTTGATGCTTTAAAATTTCACCCACTGATAGAAAACAAAATACACTCGGACGAATAACAGGACGATCGAGGTATGCATGAAGGGCTTTTAAAAACTAACGAAAAATTAGCATTTCATTTCGAAGTTATCAAACGTTATGAATTAGAATTTAAATTTATTTGAGAAACATTGTTTTTTGCACAGGGCCTAATAATTTCAAATATAAATAAAGATTTACACGACTCCACAAAATACGTGTAGAAAAGAACTCCATGCACAAGAAGCGTCACGACTCTCGAGACGAGCTTTGTTGGGACATCTGGGCTGCAGCTGTGTGTGATGTAACATCAGGTCTCCCTCTCCTAGCTACTTCTGGTTTGAAATGTAAGAACCAATTTTTTCAGCAACCCATAAATTTATGCAAGACTCTTGTTAATAATAGTGCATACCACTCATCAATCTTGAACCGTTCATCATGAAGAGCCTGCAGACTGGTAGGGCTGGCGGCCGAATGGCTGCGACCGCCATCCCGACCGCTGGGAGCTGTCCAGGGAGGGAGACTGTAACGGGACTTGTCCAGCTGCGGCAGGCGACAGGCGCAGCAACGCGCCTGCGTCGAGGGGCTACCAAGCGAGGCCTGGCACAGAGAAGGCATGGGTGTCTTGCAAAGGAACAATGAGTCTTGGTTTTTTGTAATTTACCACAATCAGCCTGTAGTCCTGCGGGTCGATAGCGATACGTATTTTCAGTGAAAAGTTACAATCTTGTTTGATCGATCATGTTTTGTTGCATATTACGTATTTTGTATAGCAAAGAAAATGCACAATGGTGGGCACTGAAAGTATACTCTTGGGCTGATAGAAAATTCATTACGCGATGAGTGCATTCCGAAGCTGTTTGTTCCTAGGTAATCAAGCTTCGAGCACGGATGATCTTGACATAACACTCGATGATACGCTGGTGCTACTATACCAGCACTGACTTTATTGAACCTTGGACAGGAAGATGCAATTCTTCAAACGACGCAAGACCCCTACTGAAGACTTCGCCAGAAAAGAAGTAAAAAAGAAGCGTGAAAGTCAACGTTGCAAGGGTGAGGAAATCAATTCTCTTCATCGTGTAAGTTTCACAGCGTCCCTCATGCTAGATGCCAGAATGCGGCATGAGGCCTACGGAAGAAGGTGGACGACACATGAGAGGACGGAGGCAGACCGACCTCACTGCTACCGACAGCGGAGTCTCAAACACATTTGTCAGTACTTAGGTTTGCTTGTGTGTTGTTGTGTTACCTGTGATCGAGTTATCATGTGTCGCTTGTTCCTGTATTACAACGATACATGATACTTCAGTGTTTTCTTATTTATTACAACCTTGTTCGAGTGATCCAAACAAAACGTTGAACTTCAATTTCGAAGAAAAAATATTACTTCACGGAAGTGTTTTTGTACGTCCATAATCCTGGAATGAGAGGAAAGAAACTTCATTCCAAAGTAGACAGCGTAGAGCACAACATTGGTTTCCAAATGCCGTATAATAACTGACGGGGCACGGGAATGATGTGAGGCATGTGGATATCACGCTTCCTCTCCCGAGCGACGCACTCTCTGAGCCCCTAAAATTAGCGAGCGCAGTCGGGTATCGAACTCGGGTCGTGCCCTCAGTGGACGCAGACTGACGCACAATGTATTTACATACATTGATGCTAAGTACATTGTGCGAATTAATTTAATTACTAAATTTAAATTTCTGATGCATTTTACTTATTAAATTCAGCATTCTAATGTTTTTAAAACTCATATCAAATATCGGATGAATTGAAACGCTGAATGCATTTTTCTCATGTATTCCAGTACTAAAAGATATCAAATGTATGTAAATGCTAAATACATCAATTTTATTTAAATTTTCCAGTAAATACATATCATTTGAATCCAAAAATGTAAAATTTAAAAGTATGAACGCATTAATATGAACATACCTTATAATACCCCCAAAACGAGCAAAAAGCACATATTTCGAAGTAGATGTACGTTGAAAAACTCGCCTCTGAATAAACCCACAAATTAGTTCGAATATCGCCAGGAATTTGGTAAGTGAATTAAGTTGTAATTCTTCATTTTCTGGCATACCCATTGAAAAGATGAAAGCATTAATTTATCTTTCAACGTTGGTTGCAGAGGGTTAAAAAAATTCTCAGGATAAAAAGTAAGTCACCTGCTGTTTTTCGGGCTCCCATCAACGATGGCCACTACCGATACATCGGGCTAGAGCTGTCATTAATTGGCATGGCAATCATTCAGGACACATCAGGCAATTAGATTGGACAGCTAAATCTCCAGACATGAATCTAAAAGTAAATTTGTGTGACCGCCTAGAACGGCAAGTAAAACATCGAGAAATCGTTTAGTACTGGATCATTTGATGCAAGAATGGCTTAAAATCGACCAGGTGTACAGTAGGGCAGGTGTAGACTCAATGTCGATCAGAGTCGCCCCTTTATTCGTGCTCGTGGAGGTCCTAAGCCATAGTATGAGCAGGTGACTAATTATTTGTCCTGGAAGTTATTTGAAGATTGTTAAATACGTTACTGTCATGAATTTGAATTAGAAAACTTGAGTAAAACGTCTTTCACCGTTACATGAGTATATATGCCTGAACGCAACGTAGATGTAATAGAACTATATGATATTTCACGCCAAAAAAGCTTTAATAAAAGCTAAAAATATTATAAATGAAAATAATGCCATTAGTCAACACTTTTAACTCTAAAAGCTTAGAACTTCTAACCAAAGGTAGTGTATCAATTTGATCTCAGCAATACTAATTCTTCAACAACAGTATACCAGTACCCAATATCCTCTAGAATAATTTCACTAGTACATTAACTCCTGCAAACTTAGCAACAGCCTCACGCCGAGTTGAAATCGACTGCGGTACAACATCCCCCCCCCTCCCCCCGGGGTTGAAGTGCAATCGACAATTGAGCGCTGAGCAGGTGTTCCTGCTGAGGTCCGCTGAGCGGGACTGTAGTCACTTCCTTAATGTGAGCTGGGTGGTGAGAGAGAGTAGCTCTTGGGCTTATAGTTGTGTGAAAATGTGAGCTGGGTGGTGAGGGAGAGTAGCTCCTGGGCTTATAGTTGTGTGAAAATGTGAGCTGGGTGGTGAGAGAAAGTAGCTCCTGGGCTTAGAGTTGTGTTAAAATGTGAGCTGAGTGGTGAGGGAGAGTAGCTTCTGTGCTTAGAGTTGTGTGAAAATGTGAGTTGGGTGGTGAGGGAGAGTAGCTTCTGGGCTTAGAGGTAAGTGATGGTGTGAAAACACTAAGAATGCTCTTGTTTTGTGAGTAGAATGGTCTTTTCTAAAAACGGCTACCCAATCGTATGAAAAATAGTACGAGTGAATGATAGTTTTATTTCACAGTACTATAGTTTCATCGCAGTTCAATATATTGAGAAAACACTTCCATACAACAGACCATGATAAAAATAAAAGAATAATATTTATATTCCTTCTGAAGAGACTCATGAAAAAATGTTATTCCCTCTTTTTCAAGTCTCCGTGTAAACACTGAAAATGTTAAAGAATCTTTGAAAGTAAAGTTCTAATCTTGTGATAGTCCGTGGGCTATCGATTAAAGTCTGTTGAATGTTGTTGACAGGATGATCAGAGTGTGGTGACACCTGCAGTGCGAGAGCTTGGTGCCTGATGCACGTGGTGCTGGTGCCCGCTGCACGTGGTCTCCGTCTTAACATAATTAGGTAAACATGCTCACAACGATACTTTCTCATGCGTGTAGCCCCTAATACAGAACGAGTGTGCGTAGTACTTGGTATTTTGTCCAACTCCACTAAACTAGTGTACATATTCTGAGATATGTGCACGGCAAGTAAGATATGAAATTTATTTCTCCGTCCTCGAGCAACGTCAGAATTGGAGCACTGAGGATCAACCAAAGTTGGTACCATCGCTGCAGTGTACCACCACCTAGATGAGGAAATAAGGTTGGTACCATAACTGCAGTGTACCAACGCCCAGATGTGAAAATGAGGTTGTACCATTGCAGCAGTGTACCACCACCTAGATGTGAAAATGAAGTTGGTACCATCGCTGCAGTGTACCACTACCTAGATGGGAAAATGGGTTTGGTACTATCGCTGCAGTGTACCACCTTCTAGATGTGAAAATGAAGTTGTACCATCGCTGCAGTGTACCACCACCTAGATGTGAAAATAAGGTTGGTACAATCGCTGCAGTGTACCACCACCTAGATGTGAAAATAAGGTTTGTACCATCGTTGCAGTGTACCACCACATAGATGGGAAAATGAGGTTGGTACCATCGCTGCAGTGAACCACCACCTAGATCTGAAAATGAGGTTGGTACTCACTTCCTCCTAATGCTGCACCACAGAACTTCCTGTACCACAGAACTATTCCCAGTGCTGCACCACAGAGCTTCCTGTACCACAGAACTTCCTCCCAGTGATGCACCACAGAACTTCCTGCAATACAGAACTTCCTGGACCACAGAACTTCCTCCCAGTGCTGCACCACAGAACTTCCTGCACTACAGAACTTCCTCCCAGTGCTGCACCACAGAACCTCCTCCCAGTGCTGCACCACAGAACTTCCTGCACCACATAACTTCCTCCCAGTGCTGCACCACAGAACTTCCTGCACCACAGAACTTCCTGCACTACAGAACTTCCTTTCAGTGCTGCACCACAGAACTTCCTGCACCACAGAACTCCCTCCCAGTGCTGCACCACAGAACTTCTTCCCAGTGCTACACCACAGAACTTCGCAAGTCGGTCGCCGCCCGCTGGACGAACTTTGAATCGAACCGGAAATAATGTTAAATTTTGACGTGTTTCGTATTATTTATACTCAAAAACAATGTACAGAACTGTAATTTACCGTTGCGTAAAAGTGTTTTGAAGGTAATTCTACGAGCAATTTCAGACAGGGTCATTTAGCATTTTGAATTTACGCCGTGCATGACAGAGTGAAACAAAAAGCAAGGCTTTGAAGCACTTGCTCATGAGTCATCAGGCCTCTTGGATAGCCCATCTCTGCTGCAATTCTACTGTAGGCACCGCAAGTGCACGGCAAGTACGATGAAGAAGCAAGGTCATATCGAAGTGTTGCAAATGCACCTTTCCATTATCAGCGTTTCGACCCCCCCTTGTTCCAAAAACATTCGTAAGTCCCTAAGCTCGATCGCAGAGGTTACTTAGTTCGTTGCGCACGATTGCGTTGCTATTCTTAATTGCGCGTCTATTAATGCTCATAATATTTCTTTGACGCACTGAATCACCATTAAAGCATTAATCATCTTAGCTCATTCTCAAGACCAATAGATTGAAACAAGCATTCACGCAGTCACTTTGGTGTGTCACTCTAGGGAAGACTCACATTCAACCTTCGTTAGTTGTACAATATTTCGTTTCGAGAAATTGATCATGGCTCCTGACTTCATGGTACCTTTAGCAGGTTTATTTTAGAAAGCAAATGGCGAGTGTAAAATTGAGTGACCACATGTACGATTTTGGTATATAGTAAGACAAATTTCTGCGCTGCTGGAAATTGTGGTGCGAAGGAAGGTAAAAAGGCATGTTCGTGCATCAAAGTCAATAAATTTATTTTCTTTAATTTGCTCTTAGATATGTACTGCAGTCTCTCGAATGCGACGTCATTCTTTACTGTTCCGTGTAAAAATCACGTCATGTCATAGAATTTTTGATTAGTTGAGAAGAGGAGAATGCTCACACCTACTAGGCCTAATAGAAGTAAACCACGGTTCATTTTCGCATTCCCCAAATAAAACGACGCACGCATGTCATAATGAGCGGTCTCATTAAACACCACCTGACACTCTGGGGAACGCAACGCTATCGTTCGATTGTGACATGTACATATCAGCTAACTGAAGTGGACGCCGCAACTACGTGATGCAATTGAACTCACCATCTTGGTATCGCCACTCGTTGATAAAGGAAAACCTTGAAGAGTTGAGTCACATTGGGGGGAGAAGTGTGGTGGACCGCAGACGAATCGCCAACCCGTGTTAGTTAAACAACAACTGAACGCGGTTGGTGGGACGTTGGTGGGACGACCACCTGTTAAGCGACGCGTAGCTCGTAAAGCGGTGGGACCGCCGTGCCAGGTTAACGGAGGTCTCTCCACTTGAGTGAGTCGAGTCACTGCTCAGTCGGTCGCGGGCTAGAATGTCGTGCGGTGTGAGGGCGGAGTGAAGAGAAGCGGCTGAAGGTCCAGACTTTCTGTCGAGCTCTAGTTAACAAAACCAATGGCTTAGCTGGACCGGAGAGTGAGTGACCTTACAGGTTTTAGAACTTCGAAGTTTGTCAAGTGATATAGAAGTGTAGGGTGAATATTTGGAAAAATGATATAGAAGATACTAGAACTAGGCTGTTAAATTCTCGTGAGAGTCAAGAAAAGTTGCACAGTAATTAGTATTTGCTTTCGACATGATGCTGCTACCGAAAATCGAACTGTACTCTACTACCTATTGAATTTATACAAAGTTTTTGAATTTTGTGCGAGAAATGAATTGATCTGAGGCAGCCTCCTGGGATACTTTTATGAAGGTATGTTCTCTCACGAAATGCTGTCGTATGATAATTCTCAAATTACTGTAAATTTATCAGTAGTTACTTACAAGAAATATAAATCTGCATTGATATGTTGAGTACCTTAGATGAAGTACGAATACTCGTACAAGTACAGGGGTGACCCACCAAACACCACGAAGGGTTTATTTGTATGTCTAAAGAAAGAAGTTGTTAGTAGTCAATTTTTTGTGCATAACCTTGTATTTTGGTTACTCATTTCAGCTCTTAATATTGCATAGATGTACATAAAAAATGAGAACGTGTGATAAATAATATGTATATTACGCTCATATTATTTAAAAGATACAGCGGGTAATACCGACATTCGTATTGCCCTACAAGGATAGTAGTTTAATAAATTTACCACATAATGTATTTGCACAGAAGAATGATAGAGAAATCTGATGATTGAAAGATTTCTTTCACATGTAACGAAAAGGTACCGTAAATATGAAAATGTAACACTAATTTAACACTAATCCATCCCTGCACTAATTCATATTTTTCAGCACTTTGAAACAGATAACATGAACTTGACCTCCGCATTTTAGAGTCACTATTCATATTCAAGGGAAAAACAGAGTTGAATAGTGACCAGAGTTCTGTATAGTTTTGCGCTGCACGAGCGTCCGAGCACAGCTGTGTGTATGTTTGCATGTGTACGTGTGAGTGATGTGTATTTTTTCATGTATGTATAGGCATGTGTGGTTAAGATAGTATAAGTAGTATGAAGAAGAGAGGTTTGGAGTTAGGTTTTTGATATTTTCAGGTTTTTAGGACGGGTCTGGGTTTTCAAGATATAATTTTTAGACTTTTACGGTTCTTTTGCTAGCACTGACGAAAGAAACTTTATTTTTCCCAAACGTATGCAATTACTATTAAAGTGATTCCATACTATGTTGGCGCTACTTCTAATTTTGAAAATTCCAAATAGGGGTAATAGCATTTCAAAAATTCACTGTCTCGTAAAATATTCCGATTGATTCGAAGCCTATCTTTCTAAGCGCCTCGCGTTTGATAAAAAAGTAACCGATTTAAAAACGCTGTAGTTTGTAAAATATCAGGTATATGACTGAAATTAATTTCAATGAAAACAGTAGAATTTAAAGTCTTATTTGGTATCATATATACGATGTAATGAATATACAGGTACATTTGTAGAACGTCAATTTCATTCGCAGTTTATTAGCCCCAAGACTGGCACAATGAACAGTCAAACAGAGGCAATTTGTCATGGAGGAAATGATTAAACACGGATCCGTGATCGCTACAATGCGTCAACTCCAAGCAAGGTATGGAACACGATTACCTTAAAGAACAGTTCAAATCAATTACAGTAAGTGGAATGTTCACGATACAGGGTATAATTTAAACAAAGGAAATTCAGGCCATCCAAAAACAGCTAGGACGAAAGCAAGAATTAACATGGTAAGAATTTTACTGACGATAATAAACTGTTTATAATAAGGATAGGTTGTTTGAATTGATAAGTGTATTGAGTCAAGTGGTGGTCATGTAAAATGTTAAATTTTTAATGAAATAGATTTTAAATCATGCTCTTTTCAATGAAATCTCAGGACGTCAGTGCATGATCTCCCTCAGGGCGCGACTATCTGTAAAATAGGCTAGGCTAACCTAACTGTTCCACCTACAAAATGATCGTTGCCCCTTGAGAAGCTAAACTTTGAGAAAACACAGAACTCACCATGAAAACCATTACATAATAAAATCCAGTAAACTTATTACCCACACATTTCGTAACCACCCTTGTTTCTTTGTTTCCCAGGTTCGATTCTAGCAAAACCATTTACTTCTAATTATTGGCAAATAATTCGATCAATGTCTCATCTCATCCCGCATAATTTTAACCAAAAAAATTACTTTGTCTAAGATGGCTGCAGAAAATTGTTCCTGAGCTCAAAGCTCCTTCGTTAGCTTCGAAGTCTTCTTTGCTTAGCGGAAAAGGAACCTTCCCTTCAGCAGTAGTTTGGTCACCATGCGGTACGCGGTTACAACTTCTTCAACATAGACAACGTAAAACTACCCGAGGTCTTCCAACACCTTGCTACGCACATTTTCACGAGAAAATGTTCCTCATGCACTGTTGAAGCGCACCGTCCCGTACCTGTGTATGTATTACTCGCGCCTCGAACGCTAGCACAATCTATGATAGCAGAATGTACGATAGGTGTGAAATGGCAGGCAAATGGGATGACGCTATGTTGTCTCACACATGCAGTTCGATGTACACAGCGGTGTCATTGCCTCGAATGTATGAGCCTTAGAAAGTGATTCATAATTATCGACAACACTGCAGATCGTTTTTTTACGTAATTTATTTAATAAGGGCTTATTAGACCGCACTCTTTCCCTTTATATCACCCAAATGCTCGTAACTTGTGTCAAAGTGCCCCAAAATAATGCACCTCTTCCTCTCTAGTGGGAGCCTACTGATAACGTAGGTCTCATTCGAATAAAGAGATCGACTTTATCGCAGTACTGCTGATAATCATTTGAGAAGCTCACCGATGGTTCGCTCGCACCTCTTCAAACTCGTATCATGCCCTTTTTAAGTAGAGATGCAGTGTCAAGCTTCATTTTGTTCTAGTTACATGTTTTGTTCTATTTGCATGTTCTATTTCAACAGCTCATTCAACAGCTCGCGAATATGTGAAGGCACACCACGCACACAAAGCGGTGCCACCCCAGGGTGGCCCGGGCATAAAAGCCCAAACATTTTAAAGATATTTAAGATATTTCCCATGTTAATACAGTGTCAAGCTACATTTTTTCTATTAGGCTAGGAGAATTGGGCTGCTCTTTCTTGAATAAGACGATAATTCCATCTCAATAATTTTGTTTGGGCATTACGTATCTTAACATTAATGCATGGATGACATGAGTGATGTATTTAGACAATGATTCATGCGCAAACTGCATACAAACATGTTAACGGTCATGTGCACAGACTACAGAACACACCGGACTTTCACTTAAGGCCCTGCAAGCAGCGGTGGCGTATGCTTGTAAATTTCTGAAACGTATTTTTGATCGGAGGCGTGATTGCAATACGATGTTCAACGATTCCAATGGGGCTTAAGGTCAAAAGTGATGAAAATTTTCTATTAGGCTCAGTAGAAAAAACTTCCTGATCACCTAATAGCAACACCACTTTACAACGAACTGACAACACAGCTCTGAACGATTACTGTGACCATTAATTGGCTCGTCTATCTACGAATTACGGCGTGAGTGAGCGGTGTGACATGACATGGCACACTGCAGCCACGCTCAATGAACTGAAACAAAGAATGCAAGGAAAAATTCGTGGTATCCCAACTGAGGTGTAGCAGCAACCACTGAGGAGCTCCAGAGCAGATTGGAAGGAAGCGTAAGTAGGGGAGGACGCTATTTGCAAAATGTAATTTTCAAACACTGATAATTTGGATTTGGATTTTCTGTAACAATATTATAAAAACAAACGAGGAAACTTTGCAACACCTAAGGTCCAGAAAGGTGTGAAGAAACAGAACCTCTCAAGCTGAAGAGCCTCGCGAGTTCCCTCTGATATACGGGGCATTGCTACTCTCTTTAGGATATATCATCGCCATCTTTAGTATCAGGTTATTCTTAAAATGATGGACTGTTTAGTTTAGGTTTGGAAATTTGATCTCCCCATAGTACTTTTATTTTACTGTACAGAAGCCTCAACGTTCTGATGGGCGATATGCGCTCTTTAATCATTTTTGTTCTTTTCTCCTCCAAAAAACACTGTTGGAGCACAGGAGCCCTTAATTTTAAGCATGAATCAGTAGAAATAGAAAGATGAATGCGAGATCCATTCTTAGAGTTTTCACCATGTCAATTTGCTTCAGAAGGTCTGACACAGTTTAAAGCTGACTCCAAGTTCCCTAAGACGTTTCCTTGACACTTCGCCGTGGGTTCTCTCAACAATTGCTTTGAGATGTTCACTGTCCCTACATAGTGTACGGCCGTTTTCTGTCATCTAAATCTTCAAAGAATACCCGCTATAAAAATTTCTAAAAGGCTGTCTTACCGTCGTATCATTTGTGTAGCGTTCTCACCACTCTCTAATTACATTGGCAGCTGTCTGGCAAGCATTTTGACCATCCTGGAACGAAAGAAGGAAAAGCAAGTGAAAGTCTTTTTATTCATTTTTAAAACGATTGGTTTATTCGCTTCGATGATGTTTTCCTGATGAAATAAGCGAAACAATATTAAAAAATGCATATCACTTATTAAGTAAGTTGAAACTAGCCTAAAATGCAATGAAAATACCAGAAAATAAAATACAATTTTAAAACAAAATTCCTGAAATGGCAATGAGTTATGAACAACCTGACGAAAGTTTGTGATAGATTTCAAGTACAATTACTTACAACATGGAGAGAGATGCACACCAGCAGCTCATTTTTTCAACTCAGTCGTCCTTCGCCTCATTGCAGTTTACTTTGCGAGGTCTCTCAGTTGCAGATACCTTAGGAGAACACATCGGCCCTGCAGTATCAATCAGATCAGAAATAGCACTCTATTAAAGAAATCAAATGCGTAGTGCACAATATGTAAAGTATTTACTAGCCTATAATAAAGAACAGTGAGTGAACGTTTATTTTATTTGACCACATGGAGAGTTAGTAATAAAATAAATATATAATTGCTGCGGCAGAAATCTTTCATATTACGTAGATTCTACCTAAGACGTGTTCCACCGGTCGACGGGGACGACTGTATCACTTTGGTAACTATGATGCAACTATGGTGCTTCGGAGATGCTCCAAGATTTTTGGGTGATAATTAACAGGTTAATAAACACTAATTCTAACCCACGAACTGTGTACTGCTACCCCAACTCGCAGAAACTGTTCAGCAATGAAGTGATTGATGCAAACGCTGCTCACTTTTTCAATCAGTTCATTTGTTGCTGTGAAATTTCTTGAAGTGCGCTGTGGTTCCGTGTTATAAAAATGGAAAGATTTCGTTGTGTATCCAAAATTTCATATACTTTTCTGTAAAAGGCCTGAGTTGAGTGAATCGTAACTCTCTTGAATAAAATATTGACAAACTTAAACTTATCTGAAGTTTACGGATTATTTAAGTACTCAGAGAATAATACAAAAAACACGGAACATTTCACTTCTCTTCTCTGCATCAAGATTCGAATAAAACAATGGCGCAGATCAAAAAATGAATGCATTCGCAAATTTTGTTTCTTTTGCCTCAGTAATGTCGGCCACTTCCGTTCTGTGGACTCAAGTTCGTACGCCTGAAAATCAAGCCTCGTCTCTTAAGAAGAAGATTGCATCATAATTTAAACTCGTAAAAATAACACTTGCCTTATGAAAATGTTCCTGTTTATGAATATCATTTTTACTAGAAATGTTTTAGCCAATGAGCATTTTATTTTCACGTTAAATAATGTCTTCGGTCAAACCCAGTTCTTTGACCAATACTACTGACAATGTCATGATCGGTGCGTCGCACTGAATCATTTAGTGTGTTCTACTCATGATATCAGTAGAAATCTGTTGCTTGTCTGCACTCCCTTCCAAGGTTATTCGAACTGTGGCGGGATTCTTTTTGTATGGTTTTAACTTTAGCTCTACGTTACCGAGGTGTTTACAGAGCTTTGGGTGTTTGTATAAATTTTGACTTCACGCTCAGCACGAGCGAATACTGCGTAATTATCCTGTCTTCTTCTTTTTTAATTTTTGATGAAGTAAGGAAGAATGTACCCGAGTGTGGCAGTCCTTGAATACCTTAAAAATATTTGGGCCTTTACGCCCGGGCCACACTGGGGTGCTACCCCTTTGTGTGCCTTTGCATATCCACGATCTGTTGAATGAGGCCGTTTCCCTCTACCGTATGATGATAATGAGGCAAGGGAGGCCTAGCAGGGATAGTTTGTAGAAAGTTATCCAGCTTCTTCATGAAGACGTCCAGGAAACCATCGAATTTTCTCAGATCTTTAGGCTGAGAGTTGAAGAGTCTGGGTCCCATTACGGAAAAAGACTGTTCA
>VOMN01018171.1:1745-20192 GCA_014899125.1 Orchestia grillus
AACACTGGGTAACTCTCGCAACACTGGGTAACTCTCGTAACACTGGGTAACTCTAAAAACTCTCATAAAGCAGGGGACTGAAATTCCATTTTCCTCTGGTTTCTCGACGTACTGGATGAAAAGAACAATTCCCCAATTTTTATGATAATAAAACAAAATAAAAAACATTTTTGATGCTAGAACTTTGCTTTGAAGGTTAGGTCCACGAATTTTCAAATTTTTCTTCTCTTTCTTCAATATAAAAGCAACAATATCAGCAGGGTAAGCATAACGTAAAAGCAGCAGCAATAACAGCAGAGCAGGTATGGCGTAAAAGCAAGACTTCGTATGAACAATGCATAGGCGATTTTTTTCTATTATTCCGCAGTGAAAGGAGTTGAGAAAGTAAATAAAACTTCTGGATAGTCAGGAGCAAAAATTATGTTTCGTGTACTGCAAAAATCCATCTCCTCTGTTACCATAGTACTCCTTCATTCCAGTATTCCTTAATTCCAGCCCCTCCTTAATTTCAATATTCCTTATCGCAAATACTTCTTAATTTCAGTACTCCTTAATTCCAGTGCTCTTCAATTTCAGTTCTATTTAATTCCAGAACTCTTCATTTATAGTACTCCACAGTTTCAGCTCACTTTAATTAACTGCAGTACTCAGCACCATTTAATCAGTGTGCCAGACAGCCCACAGATGCATCACTTCACTTCTCTCCCTCCACGCCTTTAAAGCACTTCACGAGTTCTAATATACATACGCAACCTCTATGTGCCCTGCAATTCCGCTTCGTCCACTCACTTCTCCATCTGTCCAAACCACAATTCTACCATTCTTTCATTCGAAAACTCCCCACTCCAACAGCCACTCCACTGCTGTCGATTAACCACACCAGCACTGCCACTCAGCCACTCCAGTGCTGCCACTCAGCCACTCCTGTACTGCTACTCAACCACACCAACGCTGCCACTCAACCACACCAGCACTACCACTCAACCACACCAGCACGGCCACTCAGCCACTCCAGTACTGCCACTCAGCCACTCTAATGGTTGCCACAACTCTTCACTCTCACACACTAGAGCGACACCCCTCTTCCACTCCCCCTCCATCACCCCTCTTCGACTCCTCTTCTACCACTCCTTTTCCACACCCCCTCCACCACCCGTCTTCCACACCCCCTCTAACCATCCCTCTTCCAATCCCACTCCACCACCCCTCAGTGCTAGCACTCCACTATTTTAAATCCCATCGCCCCAGCTCCATAATTATTTTCACCTTCTATACCTCCCCATTCTTTCCTTCCCAGTTTTTCCCTGTGGCCGGTAATTTTCTCAGTTCGTTTTTCAGTTCCACTTCCTCACCTCCCCACCTCTGTACACGTACATTTTTCCCTACCGCCCGACGCAGCTTCCCACCCTTTCCCATTTTCTCATTTACCACCGTTTACCTTGCTTTCATATCTCCACTTTTTTGCCACTCGCTCCGGCACTCCACCACTTCCCAATACCACTCATTCGCTCACTCCATGCAATCCACCACTCCGCCACTCTCGGCATGCCCACTCACCCACTCGCCCCTCACCCACTCCCTACACTCTCCCACTCCGCCACTCTGGACATGCCCACTCACCCACTCGCCCCTCACCCACTCAGCCACTCCCCTCCACTCACCACACGCCATTTTGTTCCCTGGAGCCAGGACCCACTCAGAGCGTGCAGCTGGGGTCGCCATGACCAACACCTAACGGCTACACAACCGATCCTAAATTCTCCAAGCCGTGTGTCATTCGTCCTCCTACAGCTCTCATGTTCAATCCGTACACTAAGTTTTCCCTGAAATGAAAGCCAAAAAAATTTCCTCGTGTCCTAATCGGGCATTGTGAAGGCCCGTCCCAGATTTAGCGCTACCTCATGAGCCCTGCTGCGGAGCAGGGGAGTCTGTAATTAATATTCCAGACTCAGAGTTCACATGAAGTATTTGTTGAATGGCTCAAAATAACAGGGAAGCTCTCCTTGCACGATTTATTCGTTTTCAAGGGAAGCAGATGGGAGGGGCGAGTGGGGCGCCTAAAGAGCAAGCTTCTGAAGCAGTTACTTAGGGGAGTCCAAATGAAAACCTTGCTCTATAGTAAAGTTTGTAGCCTGCTAACATATTGAAGAGTGTTCAAAGAGGAGCCCGTCCGAAGCACTTGTAAAGGACTGCTTTTATTAAGACGTATCTAAGTATTGAAGTACTTAATTATAATCATGCGTCAATCATCAAACCTGCTGTTTGAATTAAAAACTTCTCAGTCACTCGAAGTACATTTGCAGCAAATGATATTGAGCTGCTTGATTGGTTCTGATTATATTGTTCAAATATGCTCTCACCAAAGTAAAAATCAAATATTTTGAACCAGATAGTCATGCATGCTTCACAAAGTTACCGTCTATTCATTCGTACCCTTGCTTTAAATTTGCACAATTCGTCAAGGGACGAACTTGAAAAGAGGTTCTCTTCCTTATGAGGCAGGTCAAAAAATTTATAACAGAGATAAGATCTCTGGAAAAATTTATACGCACCTTTATCATCCAAGCCAACGTGAATTACGAAATCAATATTAGTTTGTAATTGTGGTGTGGTAGCGAGTGCGGCAGCGTCAGTCAATATGAAAAACCTTCCTCGAAATGTTAGAATGAAATTATTCTTTTGCACTTTTTCACTATATCCATCATATTTCATTCAAATTTTTTAAAACAATTATTTCTAATGCAAAAGTCTTCAGAGAGAATGATTTTTGCAGCTCGCTGATATATGTGTGCGTAATGATAGCGGAAACTCACATCTCCGCGTTGATTTTTGCTGAGTGAGATCACCTGAACTTCAGCTCGAGTTTCTAGTTCCCAATGCTCTCAAAAATTCCCACGTAAAGCTGCTGCATAGCAAATATTATGTATCGCCATTTTACGCATTATTCTTTAAGGATCTAAATTTTTCGGGTAAACTAATTTTGTTCAAAGATTATAGACTCAATATAGTTCTAAGATTACAAACTCAATATAGTTCTAAGATTATTAAATCAATATAGTTCTAAGATTATAAACTCAATATAGTTCTAAGATTACAAACTCAATATAGTTCTAAGATTATAAACTCAATATTGTTTTAAGATTATAAACTCAGTAGAATTCTAAGATTATGAACTCTGTTCGCTCAGTACATCACAATAATTGTGCTTCTTTTCCTGTTGCCTGTTCAACTGATGAAATGAACACGATTTTTGCTATTGAATTTATTTTTTCCGAATCGTTGTAAGCTTTCTGAGCGCTTAGCGATGACATGAGAACTAGCAGGCTTGTCGTCCTGTCTGCACCAGTGTTAAAAGATAACAAAAATTTGTAACTCAAGTAATATGTTCGATATTATTGAATCGGATAGCAACAACATGACAGATCCATTCAACAATAATATATAACAACCTTACTTTTGACAGTGAATAATGATAAAAAATAAAAACGCTAAATATATTTTGGAATCAGAGTTAATGAGACATAAATCGAGTCATAAAAAAATTCCCGCAGTGAACAAAGTTTGGGCACACATACATAACTAGTTGAAATACTTGGCTATCAACTTTTCTACTTGCAGAAAATAATATCGAATGAATCGACGGAAATCAGCAAACAAAATCTATGACCCTTGTTTTCTAGAACAATACAGATTTAAAATAGAAAATTGCAAGGCTATTTTGTTAACAATGACAGTGTGGTCCTCAATCAATTCCATATTCAACATTCTTTTCCTCTTTTATGTGTAACTTATCGCAACCCAGCTTTTGTATCCCACGCTCATAAATATCTACTACCTGATTTACTAACCCCTGCATCATAGACGTTTTGACATCGCCGTAGCACCAGCCGTTAAGGTGAATTTGTTAAGAGCAGGAAAAAGGGGTAATCACTGGGTGCCAGTCCCGGCCCGTGCTCATAGTGATGGTATTGTGCCTCACCACATTAAGCATGTAACATCCGAATGACCTACTTCATTACCATTTTGTCGCCCATAATGTTTTACTCCAAACACTAAAATATTTTAATCCGTCGATTAATTGCGATGATTTTATGTATCGTGTGTACAGGCTCATTCAGGCTGCAGATTTCAGTGGCTGGCCATACGTTATGTTGGAAAGCAGATCAAAGTTCAAACTTCCATCTATAACATGGTTGTGAAAAAATAGGCCTCTTCATTTCATAATGACAGAATCGAATTTACTTAAAAACACTCCTAGTAATAAAATCCTCAAAAAATATTAAATCACGAGTGACTCGTGATCCAAACATTTCTTAACAGCTAGATCCCAACCTCGTATAGGACGGTAAGCACACAAGGTTAGTTCAAAACCCGCTTGCCAAACCCGCTGCTTCATGAGCCAAGCACCGCAGAGATGAGCTAAGCCAAGAATGACTAGGAAGGTAAAGTTCGTTTCTACTCTAATCAGCGAGAACAAGACTCATTCCTTGTGAAGATTAACATCGCGCAGAACAAAGAACATAGAGCACCCAAAGTTTGTTCAAACGAGAAGCGGGCGCAACTCGTGTGAGCTCAGATTAAAATCGCAATGAAGCATTCGAACTTATTGCCTTAAAATTAAAGGAGACGACATTCCTGGTGTGTACGGCGCTGGCGTAATGTTGGGGTATTTTGACGGGGTAAAAAGTACACGGAAGCCTCCCAGGAGCGGTCTAGTGTTGGGCGGAGCAGCTTGATTGTGCGGTGTGTGGAAGTTAAAAGATTTGCGGGATATTAATATACGGTGCTAAGACAATTTATACCCCCATTTTGAAGCAAATCGTTTCTTAAAAAGTGTGGCGTGCTGAAGTATTGCTTTAGATTTAGAAAGCTGAGAATGTTTTTTTGCATTTGGAACAAGTATCTACGAGGAAACGCAAGCAAGGTGCACGAGTCATTGACTGCTAGTGCGGATTTGGTTTTTAAAGGAAGAAAAAGTTTCTGTAAACATGAAGTAAATACCAAAGCTTCATACAGGAGCAAGATCTCGTGGTCCAGAAAAATGAAAATTCTTTTACTTAAATTAAAGAAAATTGCGCTGAATTTTATTTTTCTAATGCGTGTCAGAGTCAGTTTATACTAAACATTGAATGAACTCATATATGATCAAATTATTAACTAATTTCTTTCATCAGGTCACTACTCAAAAAGGTTATTGGAACTGAAAGAAATACATCACATAGAGAAATCGCATGACGACCACCTATCTTCTGCTGTGAGAATCTTCTGCTATTCTATTGAACAGAAGATTAAACAAAATAATTCATATTATTTTGAATAAGATTTTTTCTTTTCAGCTCTAAATATAAAATTAAATTGAATATTGAGCTCACAAGCTACATTTCAAACTGAGTTAGCGTTCATGTTTGCCAAAAATCAGGTTCAAAATAAGAATGAATTTGTTCAATTAACCATAATGACTTCATAAATTTTTTTTCGATGAATCAATGTTGCTCTTTCGATCAGTTAAACTAATCAGATAATCGTAGAATCAAAAAAAAAAGTAGCCTTGCACTCAGTGACACAAAAAATGTATCGAAAGATAAGAGTTCTAACTCAAAAACAGACTCATTTAAGTGGCTAAACAAAGAACAAATGACAAGATAGGATGTTAGTTTTATTCACTCACACAGATACCTTAATTAATTAATAAATAACATTTCGACCATTGTTTCTGAATCTTTCAAATAGAATGTGACCCCTGTGCACCCTCTGATGATTCGCACGCATACCCTGAAAGACACTGCATATCTGAATCCGTACACCCTGAAAGACACTGCATATCTGAATCCGTACACCGTGAAAGACACTGCAAGTCTGAATCCGTACACCCTGAAAGACACTGCATATCTGAATCCGCACACCCTGAAAGACACTGCATATCTGAATCCGTACACCCTGAAAGACACTGCATATCTGAATCCGCACACCCTGAAAGACACTGCATATCTGAATCCGTACACCCTGAAAGACACTGCATATCTGAATCCGCACACCCTGAAAGACACTGCATATCTGAATCCGTACACCCTGAAAGACACTGCATATCTGAATCCGCACACCCTGAAAGACACTGCAAGTCTGAATCCGCACACCCTGAAATACACTGCTAGTCCGAATCCGCACACCCTAAAAGACACTGCAAGTCTGAATCGCAAAACGAGGTTGAACTAAAGTTCACACTCTATACATGAACGAGACAATCAAGTAACAATCCATGAGTAGTAAATTTGAAAAATTAAATAAGCAAAAAACCAACTGGAACCCCAGCTGTATCATCTGTTGATTTCACTGCAGTACATATGCACGAAATACCCTCGTGATCCTAGAGCGTGACACCTGATCGATGTTAGTGTTGTGTTTTCCCCTAGTAATTCCAGGAAAGCATGAAATGATTTCTAATTTTAGAAGAGGTTACGAATTATGTATTGCAAGAAATGATTCATGAGCTCTTCACACGGTGTGCAAGATCTGACATGGAATGATGTAGTTAGCGTACTTTGAGGCTCTAAAAATAGCCGGGCTTAAACTACCTTTACTATTCACGCCTCATATTTATGAATCCTTGTGAATTCTTGTTTGACCACGAACACGAAAGCTGACTGCGGGCGAAAACGTTGTCACCTCGAATATCATGAAATGAATTATTATTATCGACCATTCGAACACTACATGTAGACATACCATCATGACAAGAGCAACGTGCCGGTAATTTTATTCAACGTGACTTGTGAAACTCGCTTTGTAATTCGCCGAGCGTCTCACGAAGTGTGATAGAATATTTTAAACAATTTTGTAGCGCAATGTTATAAGGAACTTGATTGATCCCTTTGTAAAATATTAAGAATGCATCAATTTGGCACACGCATTGAATTTCGTTGTAAAGGCATTTGTAGTAAATCAAAATACGTTTCACCGCAGCTCAAAGTCAGGTACTCAACAAGTACACTGTGTATTACCATATTTATAGTGGCAATTAAATTCACTTTGTAACGAATTTCACTAAACAGCGTAGGAAATGCCCGTAATTCGTATGAAACTTCGATTTGGCATCGTGATTATGTGATATTTATTACTCGTATTGTTCTGAAAAAATGCGAATTTAAAAATTCATTGAGTTGACCACACTGACTTGGTGAAACTTAACAATAAAACCAAAGGTCAAACCCAAAGTTATTTTTCCATTTTGTTCGATTACAAAGAAATGGGAAATTATGGTTTTAACCGACGAACAACACGACCGGGAAATTTTGTTGCACAGTGTTATTAAATCCTTTTGATATTGTAGAAACTCAATAATTTCAATTTCATGGAAACATAATGGAGAAATGTCCTTGAAATAAAATATCATCTTGGACTCAGTTATATGTACAATGAAACTGAAGAAATTAAATAACTAAATTATCCGAAAACCACATGAGCGAATGAAAAATGTTTCACAAATATATTCTTTCGATTTTACAAATACAAATCTCCTGAGATCCTAAGCCTCGAAAGCGATCCTTTCGAAAGGATCTCAGGATCTGAGATCCTTTCAATCAAATCTAATAAAATGATTAAATTTGAATAAATGTTGTCGAATTTAATTAAGATTTATACCACGAGTGTGCTGCGAGACGCTTGTCGTTCAACGACGCATCTAGTAAGCATAAGCCTTGGTGAAGATATCGTACGTACGTTTCAACGTAATTTGCGTTGTGTTTCTCACGACCATTGTGCTATGGCTTTCAAATGGCAGGCCCTGAAAGTGATAATGTCACGTACGCATTGAATTAAGACTCTTCTGAATCAAATTTTCGCTACAGTTCGTGTCAATGCATATCTCTTCTCTTTTTATGTACAAGTTAAATTTTGTATGCCCTTCCGCGATAAGGTGTAACGGTGTGAAATAAAATACAAGGAAAAGAATTGAGTCAAAGATTTAAAAAACAGTATTTTTCAGTATGGAACATGGCCACCTACTGTTAAAATACTTATTAATCTTACTTATGACTTTTTTAATACTTACTTATTAATCAGTAATTGAACCAAATTGCCTCACAGTTTAAATGAATTAACCCAGAGGGTTAACGTTGTTTTTAGTCGCATTGTTTATTCAATGTGTGGAAAATAGTCAGTAATTTTCAAGCCAGGGTGAATTTTACCATATAAGACCAACCGAATATCGTTAATTGTTACAATTGGTGCCATAAACTGAAAGAAACTGTCGCCATAAATTGAAACAAACTGTTGCCATGCAATCAACGTCCATATTTACCACCTTTTACTGCGATTGAACAAAATTGAACCAATAGCACAGAAGGAGAACACTGAACTTCTAACGCTGTACACGACGTTGTTCTCAAGAACTGATTGCTGCGTTGAGAGGACTCCATATCCCGACAATTTGCAGTAGTCGAATCATTTAGAGTCAACAAGCCGTGGAAAGTACTTTGGAGCCACATGCATTCAGCTTCCACACTTAAAATTATATCATCCGACAGCGTGAAATGATCTCAAGCATTGCCACAACTTTCCTCAACAGCGGTCTCAAGAGTTCATCAGCCTTTTCTTCACCGGGAAGACGTAAGAAGTATGCTGTGTTTTTTTTAGGATTTGGTGTAAATTCGGTCGGAAAATTAGCAACGAGATGACATAGACCCAACTAAACTCGTAGACGCCAACTCGAATAACTCATTAGCTCTAACCGAGCTCGTAGACACAAACTCATATAAATCTTTGGCCCTAACGCGACTCGTAGACACCAACTCGCATAACTCTTTGGCCCTAACGCGACTCGTAGACGCCAACTCGCATAACTCTTTGGCACTAACGCGACTCATAGACACCAATGCTTAAAATCGACCAGACCGGTGGCTTTAATCTAATTGTGCGCAGGAGCTCTCAAAAGTCGTCGACAGCGACAAAAACTCGCGATTGGGGTTGTGAGAATCTAGTCTTGCTTCGGTGAAGTTCAACGCAAGCTGTAAAACTATATACGAAACCATCTACGCACCTCTTGTCACACGATCGTTGCATGTTCTCCTGGGTATGAAAATACTCAATCTAAGTTTTTTGTTCTGTCCCTAATTGAGTATAATCTTTGCCTCCCAAGCACAGACATCATCATCTAATGGTTGGTTATCAACGATGTTGGACTATGAAAAAGTCGGACTCGGTGCCCCGTAGTCCCGTGAAACAGTTCAGAGTGAATGTCATCGTTGATCTAAGTTTGCTGAATATGCACAGTCGAATTTGGTTTGATCAACTACAGTTACTCAAAACATCGTTTATTCTTGAATCGATATCAATATTTAAGACATCAGGGAAAGATTCCTCCTGAATCCTCGACTTGTGAACACGCCTCTGCAATGAATACCTCGTACGGAGTGAACAAAATTCCGGTTAAAAAATTTGTCTGAAAATTCGGTTATTTACCATTAATATCGATTTCCGATTAAGAGTTATCTGATGTATTATTGTGTTTTATGTATGTCACCTTGACTAGGATGAAGGTTACTAGACAGAAGTAGCAGCTGGTCACGAGACTGGAGTTTTGAGAACAGATAGCGTGGTGGTGGGGGGCTATCCAACGCTCGAGTGGACATGAGGAGCAGCCACAGTCTGACTTAACATAACTGGACATAGGGCTTATGATCATAGCCATGCTTAACATAACTGAACATATCGCTTAACATGATCACACCTCACACAACTAAACAAGACGCGTAAAGTAACTGTACATACCTGAACATCAATGAACATACCTGAACATAATTAAATAAAATTGAATAGAGCTGAACATACCTGAACATAAGTGAACATAACTCAGCATTACTCAACATAACTCAACATAACTGAACAAAACTGAACACAACCGAACAAAACTGCACAGAGCTGAACACAAGTGAACATGAGGAGCAGTCGTCGTCAGGCCTAACGCACCGCCCGCACGTGGGCTGCGTTGCGCGAGCTGCAGTGTTAGTGCCACCTGGTCTGAAGGTCCCCGGTTCGAAACCGAGAGCAGAGTTCTTCTTGCGGGAAAGGAAGATTAAAATACGTCAGGGTAGAACATTTGTGTGGCCTAGGACCAAGTGCCAGAATAATTCTAAGGTTTGCATGCGCAATCTGAACACACACTGTAAAAGGTTAGAGTCAGAAAGACGATCGCTAATTAAAGTTAAAGGTTAGAATCAGTGAGACGATTGGTAATCTGTTCCATTAAGGCAAGGAAGATTCAATTAACAGAATGCGGCAGCCGATTGTGTCGGTGGTTCACTCGAATTAAGGAAACAAGCGAGACTCTTATCAAGAAATGGAATTAGTAAACTGGTTGTTAATCTATTCATTGACAACTAGTTCTCTAATTGACAACTTTTAGACTATTAGACAACTGTTGACAACTTTAGACATCTATTAGACAAATTCACAAATGTTAGACAGCTATTAAATTGGAAACTATTAGACAAATTGACAACGATTAGAAAAATTGACAACTATTAGACAACTGTTAAATTGACAACCAGTAGCGTCTAAATTTAGTAATAAGTGCACGTCCGACTTTACAGATTGTCCACGTGTTCAGTGAGGACATCCTGCAAGTTTCGGAATAAGATGGCCAAATAAATTATTTATCCTTCAGTGAATACAACGTACAGTCAATATACAGATTGGAGTAAACAAATGAATTGTTCACCTATTCGCTAACTAAAAAAATTAAACATGATTTTCGTAGCCACACCTAACTTTAGCAACACTGAACTATTTATGCATAATGAACTTAAGTTATTTTTTATGACTCGTTTTACCAGAATAAGATCAAAATATTATTAGCGAGATTACCACACGAGGACTTACTGCAAGATTTTTACTAAGTGCGCATTATGCACTCCATTGAGGGCGTGTTCAGCTTCAGAAGTTCGAGATTCTGAAATATTTAAGTTTAAATTAGTGTCCAAGACAACAAAATCGCTTTTCATCGTTGTATATGAACAACATCACTAGAAATATAGAGGCAATACTTTGTAATGCAACACTAGCGACTAGAACCAAAGACTATCAAGGACTAAGACGAGAACCAAAGACTAGCAAGGACTATGACGAGAACCAAAGACTAGCAAAGGCTAAGAGGAAAACCAAAGACTAGCAAGGACTAAGACGAGAACCAAAGACTGGCAAAGACTAAGAGGAAAACCAAAGACTAGCAAGGGCTAGGACAGGCCGGCTCTTGAATCTACAGGTAAAGTTCTCATTGAGTAGAGCCTACGTACTGAAAAATTTTATTGGTTTGCAGCACGTGAATTATGAGTGATGCGAGGTCACTTGCATCATGGCAGTGATGTCCAGAAACGAAAAAAGTAACCAGGTTTTTTCATTAACTTTATGTGAATGGTGCTGCGGGTTATGCTAGGTATGATCAAACTTTAAGTTATAGAAGTAGAGTTATTTATCATTCAAGATTCGAATAACTTAAAGAAACTTTGAAATCATTTTGACGAATATTTTTCTACAATATTCCTCGTGTATCAAGCTATGACAGAAATAAGGAAAATTTAGATTCAATAAGTCATCAACCATAAAATTTCATACCTCGTGGAAATATTATAATTTCTTATTAATGTAGCCTCAAATCTGATTGGAGAAAAAAATTCCATGATAATTTAAGCGCAAAATTTTCCCCTCAACAAATTTCCTCTTCCTCCCTTCACCAAGCCACTACATATTTTATAAATGAATGGTACGATGTTGAAGTCACGTATAAAAAATACATATAACTTCAAATTTAATATCCATGCCACCATTCACATCACCTGCGGCCCATTTCAAGAGTAGTCAAATTAAACCCCAATGTGTATATTTTTGCGCTGGAGATACGTCTTTCTGCAATCAATACGAGCTCACAAAACTGGGAAAGTGAAGTCACTGAGTGCGCACGTCCCATTCACTGGCATTGCCGCGTTCTGTCATTTCACACACACGAGGAGACTGTGAGCTGAAATCAATTAGCTTAAACACAGACTTGAGGCACGAAAGCCGTGCATGCTGTTACTGGACACACATTTGTCAACCGCAGCCACAGCCACAATCCCACAGATCTTTAAGGTGACGGCTTCATTTTCTTACGCGAGTTTTCGTGATGGCATTACAGTAGGTCTGATAGCGTTGCTAAATACGGCCCAAGCACGCAAGCTGTTTCAAGGAAATTCTCGGAGAGAATTTCAAAAGGCACCCATCGATTTCATTGTAGTATTCATGTCATTTGTAAGCCAAGACTGCCTAGTGGATTGTATCATACTTGATACGTGCAGTTCTACAAAATTATGTACTCCTTATGCCAAAATTTTACGAGAAATGACGTTATACAAAATGACCTACTCCTAATGACCAAATTTTATGAGAATAATTTTTGCTTCACATTCAGACTTCATCATTTAGTGAAGGGTAGGCACGAGAACCGCCGAAAAAAAAGTCTGGTCGAAAATCAAGTATATGAATCACGATACATGCTTGCTCGCTCCTGATTATACGGCAGAGCTGTGATTTGTGACAGCTCCTTGAAATATTGTTCCTCTGATGTTCATAAAAATTGGACTGCGCATGAAACCTGCGCACGCCATGGTTGAAATTCCTGCCGCTAGAAATATGAGAATCCGATTAAATTTATTTTTATTATACAACTTCACTAATTAATGAGAGGGAGGTTTAACTTGGGGAAGCGGAGCAGGAACTATGGCGAGCAAAATTCAGAGTTTTGTGATAATCATCGTTTAGTGATAATAATGATTTGTGATAATTTGAGATATGGATAGTTTGTGGTGATGATAATTTTGGAGGTGATATATTTTGACTTGCTGTGTGCACGCGACGATTTCGTGGTCCAAACCAAAATAAGAGCGTGATTACGTGGTCAAACACAAGGTGCGTTACGTGGTCAAACATAAGGGGCGTTACGTGGTCAAACATAAGTTGCGTAAATACGACTCAAACAATGCTGCCGAAAGATTGCTTAAGAAACTCTTTGGACAAGCGGTAATTTTAATATGTTTATAATGCATAAAAACGACGTTTTTTTGCACTATCCGGAGAAAAACTTTCATTTTCTAGCCCTGCTTCGGTGTCAGCTATGGTAAACAAAACGAGCATTTTGTGAGGGAAATTCACAGACAAAACCGAAAACATTAACTCCAGTAATAGGATTCTTCTTCAGTTTCTAAATTAAAATCCAAAGGGACTCTACGTTCCTGACAGAGCATAATATTGCATAATATTGCTCTGAGAACATCCCGTCTGACGGGCCTAAAATGTTATTCTTTCCTAAACTTTGCCTTCAAAAATTCAGCCTGAAGCCTCCTCAAAGCATTCTGAACAAAACAGTAGAGTTGTGATTCGAAGTAATACGGCAAAACAAGAAGGTTGGGATTCGAGGTAATACAGCAAAACAAGAGGGTAATAGGGTAATCCAAGCTCAGTTGGTTAAACGATTTTTGGCATTTTCTGTGCCCTTCAAATTGACTAATGTATAATTTTGTTTGCGCATGCTGCTGGATCTCAGAGATAAAGTCATTCATCATAAGAGAAAAAAGGTATTAATATTCACTGTAAACAGCTATACAGGCTTTGACCTTCTGAAAAAAGAACGCATATGCATATTAGCTGGCTCAGTGCATATAAATAACTCTTTTTCTCTCGCTCTCTCTCCAATAAGGGCTAACACGTTTTCAAAACTTTTTTTTGCATTTATAAACATCCTTATCGGCCCAATCGAATATTTTTAAAATCATGTAAATAATGTAAGCTTCAATCGCAAAATCCCTGAGTTTTTTGTCAATTATTTATTTCTACATGGACCTTACTTACGACTGTCAGAGTTCACAATCTCAAGCGCTCGTCTCACTCACAAATTGATAGAATTTTTTTCATCACAAACCACAAACCTCGATCAAAAATTTTGAATCAAGCAGGAATAAGACCCTAGTGGACCACCGGGCTTTTGCCTGTACATGAACTCTGACTAAAAGATTTTTCGACGCAAGAATTCAGTTTAAAGTTACGCGTGCAGCCAGCGTGGTTTGTGGATTCATGTTATGCAAATATGCGCTAATGACGGAGTGTGCCCTTCGAGAACACGCTCTGGGCAGCCGGGCTACCGAAGCATTTGTAAGATCACAACCAGAAGAACAAGTCGCATTCTTCGCATCAGCAGACTCGAATTTGGCAGAATCTTAAAGGTCTGGTAGCTTCCACAAGACTTGGCTAATCATAGAGAGGCTTGCCATTCGAATAGCAATTTTAGGTGTGCTTCGCTGCCGAAGCTTAAAAAAAGACGCTGTAAAAGATGGGGCAGGTTTGTTGAGAACGCGATGCGGTCTCTAGGTATGTATGTATGCGATTCGACAGAGACATCTTGCGCTATTCAAAGGGAACTTTTATTGTTATCTTCAATACAAAAGCTCTCGGAACACCTCCCCAAAATTACTGCTTTGCAGTAATTACTGAAGGAACCCAAATAATGGTGGGAAAAAGAAACGAAGACTACGTCTAAATGGGTTCCCAAAACATCAACGCAAGTATCATATACACCCAGTTCAGAAAAAGTGAACAATAACTGTTTTGGTTAATTTCTTTTTTACGAAGAATAAAACTTACGCTCACTGATAAATACATACAGAGAACATGTTACCGTTAAATATAAATTGTGATAGCATTTGCTTTACATTTTACGTGCAATGAAGACTCCAGATTATTATTGAAGTATTTCTTATCACGACAGAATGCGAAGTCTGTGAATATGAAAGTCTAGTTTTCCATGCGACACCAGAACAAATTTCTCTGCGTGAGTGAAGAAAATTGTACTCATTAGAAGATTCTACAGAACAATATTTTTTTGTATCGAAATGAACATGGAAGTGACCCGAGCAGGATTCTTTGACACATCGGGCGAAGTTCACCTTTTGCGAAACAAAAATTAAAAACGATATACTTAAACAAAGGCGGCACATCAGTGCGGCCCACGACTTGGTGCCTATGAACTAGTTTCAAGGTTTCGAAGGTGACACTAGATTTAACGGTGATATCTGTCCAACGTAGTCAACTGAGGGAAATACAGAGAAAAATTCGTTAGCTCGGCTTTGACGTTAGGTTTTGCAAGATGCAGGGTTCATGCAAGGAAGATGGTCAGAGCTTTAGTATTTTACTAGACCGTCCGTATCCTCGAAAATAATTGAATAAAAAACCGTGAATGTTTCCAATTATCAACCCTACAAGATAAAGGGTGAGAGTTTTTAAGTTGAGCTGAAGATGGAATACATTGGCGCATGAAAACAGCTCCTGGCAATACTCCAGACTACACATTCAGCAATACACATTCATCTCATATGGACTTTTAATGAACATTCAATGAAATTGTACACGCATTAAATATGCAATCTTTATTAATTATTTTGGAGAATTCGAATAACACCCTTTTAGTTTCACGAATTACTCTAGTTCAGACTTTTTAGTCTCATGGTAGTAAGGGAATTGGGCATAGGAATATTCTTGAAGTCGGAGTCGGAGATACGAGAGTCGGTCGAAAAGTTCTGTGGCAAATGGTCAAAAACGCTTATTTTTCAAAGCAACATACTTTAATACAGCTGGAATCGAATGATCAAAATTATTTGAGATGTAACTTTTACGAAACGTGAAATTTCATTAATATTAGCTAATATTTCACTAGTTAGTGACCAGTAATCAAGTAACTAATTGATGTAACTTGTTATCAAATTACTAGATAATGCAACTAAAGTAACTAGTGAATGTAATTAGCTAACATGTAACGAGTTACTTCCTTACAAAACTTAACCACAATCAATAACTAGTTAATGTAAGTAATGAATGTGTCTCTCGTTAATGTGAAAGAAAGTCTTAACAGAAATGAGATAGCAAAGAAAAATCGTAAAAACATTTAGTTCAAACGTTTCAAAGTCTTAACAAACGGGGAGAGCTCGCTGAGTTTTGTTCACCGAAATTATCGAGGTTCAAACTCCCAGCGCATTTACTTGGACAAAAAAATGAGCACCCTCTTCACGTACATTACTTTCCTAGAACGATCGTGTACAAAGTTACTTTGAGCTTACAGCAAACTATCAAGTAACTGCACGCTCTGGTACGAGGGTCCATAGAAGTTCTAAGCTGATAGCGACGTGATGAGATTGTCTTCTTCACCAATCAGAGATTGATTGAGTTGTTTTTTATGGGCGATGGTTTCTTTGCGCCTTTTCTGCCAGTAATAAAGAGCGAAGATTTAAACTTGGTATAATTTGGCATAAACTTGATGTTTTGTGTTCCTAGATTATTTATTCTATGAAATTTTAACTTTGTTATACTTAGTTGCTGGCCTGAAACGTCTTTTTCAGTGACTCGATGAACTAGCTGTATTCTTCTGAAAAAATGTATTTTTATTATTTAATAACGAACAGGAGTAACAAAACCGTTAGAGCTGAAAACTCCATCACACAACAAAAAATTTATAATTTTAAAATTTAAATTACAGAAGCTTACGTACGCTCTAGCACGTTGAATAACTGCTGCCACTACGATCGGTGCCGCTCAAACTCAGTTCTCTGCGCTGCAAATAAATTAAGCGTTGTCAAAATTAATTAATTTTAATTCTAAATTAGGTTCAGAGTCTGACCGTTTCCTTTCGACATCAGAACATGCTCAAAAAATGTGAATAATTTTCTCGTTCACAACAGAGCATTAGCTTCTGAAATTTGGCGAGATTAGTTTCCAATGGCAAAATAATTTCCCGCGAGTCTCCTAATTCGGACCCACTTTCTGCCTCTGAGATCCGGAACAGCCAACTCTCAATCCCGATGCAGTGGAAGAAAACTGATGCAAGTAATTTTAGCTTCTCTTATCACGCACATCTTGCAAAGCGAATTCCTAAACAACACGTCGTAGACAACTTGCGTGTTGAATACCAAGATGCTTATTCAAATCGAAGTATTTTTGAGGCAAAACTTTTAGTTTAAAGAATGCATTTCAGTGAGCTATTTCGACAAGCAATGGCAGCAAGTACAGTCATACTGGTATGAGAATTTTGTATGTTCGACGAGGCTCAGAGATGCCTTATCGCTAAAAAGGTGCGAAGTATGTAAAGCAAATGAGACTTTGTTTCTAGAAATGATGGCCGGCACGACTCACTGTGCAGCCTTCTTCCATTACAGACGAACTGGAGCTCAAAAATCGATGCCACCATTTCAAGAAAACAGCAAAAATCTCAAACGCTCATCTATTCATATTCATCTGAAATGTATTTGGCACACTAAATATTCATTTTTAAAATGACACCTTTTGCACTCGAGTTCGATCACCTACGTATGCATATGCATACAATACAGGGTGATTGAAAAGTAGCTTCCTGGATCAAAATTTTTATAATTTTTCTATGAATCACTATTTTTTCAAAAAATCAATACGAGAAAACCAAATAACATTTAGTTTCATTTAAAATTGGATATAGCCACCAGCATTTGCCAGGGAATCGCTTGAACTGATATTTCGAAGAACTCCTGTAAAATGTCATTCTTCTGGAACACCTTGCGAATGTCGCAGTATTCGGCTGAGAGTGCTTTTCAATGACGGGGCTTCCGAGCTCTCCATTTAAAGTACTTCTTCAACAGAGTTCGTATACAGTGATAAGAAATGTCACTTTCTCTTGCCGCTAATCGAATGGACTTTTTTGAGCTCTGAGTGAACATTTCTTGAGCTCTTCTCTTTACTTCCGGATCACTGGAAGGGCGACCGCTTCTTCGAGCATCCATCGCAGACCCAGTAGCCATGAGTTTTGCGTGACAGTTCTAGATTGTCTGTGCACCAATCTGAGCATGTATTCCTCTTGTGGACCTCCACCACCTTTGTACTTGTAAGACTGATTTCCAGGCCTGCAGCTAGCAGCTGGCTGGGCACGCTCACTTAGAGTTAGACGTCCGGACATCTTTGTGGGACTTCGAATTTGAATACAAAATAATTAATCTGAAAAGACAAGCAAGAACTATTAAATTGTCATATAACAAGGCACATGTATTCAAAATTTGTACAAAAAAAGCGCATATAGAAAAATTATACTCTTTTTAAAACCAGGAGCTTCTTTTCAATCACTCTGTATAGTATGTATGCAGTGCCTCTGCTTGTTTATTTTCCGGTAACTTGAATCTGTTTCAGGTTCAAATAAACTTTTCAGTCCCACTGATCATTCCGCAGAAGTTGGACCCCTCACGAAGCTGGATACGATGAGATGAGAACCGTACAGCTCTTACGTCATGGCACCTTCATATTTCTTTCACAGAAATAAATGATCTCGACTCCGCATTCATTGTCTCGATGTTAATGCTCTATAATTTTGGATTATTTATTAAAATAAGTGACGCCCAGGATCCATATTATGAG
>VOMN01018181.1:0-13598 GCA_014899125.1 Orchestia grillus
AAACCGGCGGCACTCCAGTGTGGCCAGGGCATAGAGGCCCATACATCTTCAAGATATTCAAGATATTCGAGGCCAGGCACGGCATTGCTACGCTTCCCCAGCCCTGGCGGACTTTTTCCTGTTCACCGGAATGCAGACGCAGCCCTTAAAGGACATCGCCATGGGACTGTAGTAGCGGTTATTAAGGCTTAGACACGTTGCTTGAAGGATATTCTAGAAGAAGACGTCCACAGCGCCTTCCAACAATGAAAAAAAATGTTGGCAGAAGTGTGTCGACGCTCAAGGGTCATATTTAGAAGAATTTTGATGGTTTGGAGCGATATTTTGGCCACCCAAGTATTTTGATACTTAATATGTAAATTTATCGATGGGACAGAGGAGAAATTAAACTCTGGGTTACTTCTTTGCTACATTTCACCGTTTTAACTTTTAACCTTTTCGTACGCTAACATGTTGTGCTTAAATTCGTATTAAACCATAAATTAGATCAGATGAAGGGCTGAAATTCGAACGAAATCGTTCAGGAGTCTTTCATGCAGTAACCGATCAGTTTTGGGATGAGTAATGTTTGTTGCACTCGGTTCATGTATGTAGATCTTTTCCAGGTCTCCCGTTTTAGACTCATTCTTATTGATTGCTCGTACATGGCAGTGAAGTAGATTTTGAAGATAACATCAGGTCACTTACACAGCCGGTGGATAAAAGTAATAGGATCATTCATGCGCAGCAATGCATAAATGATCCTGTTCCTAGGATTGTGCTTAGGTCAGGATATACTTCAGGAATAATTCCACGATAGGGGTTTTAGAGCATGAGCGTTGGCATTCCCGGTAATTTTCTTTTTGGGTAGTCAATTCTCAGGAAATAAGTGCATGAGAAATTTTATTCTCTACATTGCACTGCTAAAAATGTATGTTTCCGGGAAACGAGAATTTGTTTGCACCATCACAGATATAATCCGGCATTGCATGAATGTGAATGAATGGTATGAAAATAACCTTTCAAAAACTCTAAGCAATTTTCATTTGACGAACAGCAACTCTTGCAAGATGTAAGCCATTGTGGCAGTATGAGACGGAGAATCAACTCACCGAGCTTACACTGAATTCGTTTAAGCAATCCTGCTCCATAAACTAAATTTGTTGATTTCTACTTAGTAATCTGGACAAAAATTAGTTACCTATCGTTTTTCGAGGATCTGTCATGGAGGAGTAGGGGGGTCTGTCACGTTTCAAGGCTGTTTCAACTAAACTGAAGTGGATCCTTTAGTTGAGGTCAGACAGAACCACTATGGATACATTGAGCTGCTAGATAGCCACGTTTTGCCTTTTACTCAATATCTGAACGAGAAAAAAACATGCTGCATTGCTATTCTTTCAGGATGACAATTGTTGGTTGCATCGGGCTATAATTGTCATTAATTTGGATAACAGTCGTTAAGAATATATCAGCATTTAAATTAGCTAGTTAAGTCGACAGACATGAGCCCAATAGAAAATTTGTAAGACCACCTTGAACTACGAGTTAAACGTCGAGAAGATCGTCCTCGTACTGTGGCCGCACTACGAAATCAGTTGAAGCCATAATGGTTTAAGATCGACCGAGAATACATTAAGACCCTTGCAGCCTCTATGTCATGCAGAATTGCCGCCATTATTCGTGTTTGTGGATGTTACTGCGGAGTACTTCCCTAGGAAAAGAAAGTTTAAACCACACATTCCTCACATCCCTCACTACACCAGTAGTTGTAGGGCATTGAAAACCCAACGTTGAAACGTGTTGGAATTGATAATGGTTGTGGATGTTCTCCATCAAATTAGTAACAGGTGACTAATTTTTTGTCCTCATAGCTTATTTTCGTGAATTTGATGTACCAGTAATCTCAAAGAGGGGAATTGTGCTTGACTAGTGATTCCACTTCTGAGGTTGTACACTCTGAATAATACTATTAACAAGGTTGGAATGTATCTAAAATATCCTTTTTTGAAGCACATCTCATGGCCATTTACATATGCTGGATTGTAATTAAATAGAAATCGCATTTCTGCTATTGTGCTTATTATGCAATCTAAATCCTGCAATTGTATTTTGAAAATAATTGCTATCCTGGGATATGATATCGGTCAATATTTCCGCCCCTAGAATATACATGCGCAAAAGGTGCACATGGTTGTAATTAATACCATAATGTGATTCATTGTTTTCTGGTGATTATATCTTTAATAGGTACATGTCTTGATGCGGTAGTATGAAATTATTTGTTAAGTGTTAAGTTATTTTTTTAGGACTGGTTGTGGGTATTTGGGTGAAACTATTCTCTTGATAATACTGAATTTTTTCAATACCTAATATTCCATTTATTTTACTTCACCGATGATTTTTTAAAGAGTGGCTTCACCACGAAATCAGGGGAGAAATTTATGTTGATATATGAATAGCGCTACTGTATTATGAGTACACACAAGTGTCCATAGTGGTAAAGAGGCTGATGAATATTGAATAGTTTTTCGCTCTTTCAATAAAATTTGAGAATGCATATGTAGTGTATAACGATGAAACCGTCTTCTAAACATTTTATCTCGCTACGAAGTCAAAGAGTGCAAGAAATGAGTCAGTGTACGCGCGAAACAATTTCTTAGAGCCTCTTTTTACGACGCGGCGGCATGCTGTTTGCCCTGCTGTACAGCCAGACAGGTACCTCGCGTCCGGCGGTTGCGGAGTGCCGGTCAATAAACATTGCCTCACCTACTTCGTGGAGGCCACAAGCCGCAATTACAGCTTTATTGACCATCTGTTGCGCGCGTACCATCACTTTTTGAATGGGCAGCCGTCCACGCTCCTCAGGGTGCGTGAAGTTGCATTATAAAATATTCTCCTTCTCATACTGCCAGTGTGGCCTACATCTTGCTTGTCACTCAGTGTCCGCCGATTGCAAATGGCTTAAAGTTTTTGAAAGTTTATTTCCGTTCAATTCATTCTCACCGCTGTGGCGCCTCAATACATAGGTGATGATGCGAGCAAACGTTACTACCAAGTATAGTTTAACTTTAGCGAAAAAGTGTCAAGTTTGAACACAATTCATGTAATGTACTTGCTTCATTTTGTTGAAATATGGCTAATGACACCTTCTCTTGCAAGTTATTTGGTTCATGTTTTTCAAAATGAATTGATGAGCAAGAGTAAAAAATATCGAAGTATTCAAATTATTCCATCGTATTTGAAACGAAGAGAAATACCTTGAAAGCTTCGAGCTAGACAAAAGGTTAACACATTCAGTCGGTCTGACCGATTCATACGTCCTCAAATGTCATCGGCAGGTAGCGACTGGCGAGGGGCGGTGGAGGGGCGGGGACAAGTTCCATGCACGATCTACCTACTAGGAAAAGTGGCGTCAGTTCTTGGAAGCGGCGACGGATCGATCGGCTAGCCGTGGGGGTCCTAAATGTTCTACGAGTCAGACAGGAAGAGGGAAGAGGGTTAGGGGCCTCGTTTTGGTCGGGCGGGAGACTGGAGGTAATAATGGACGATTAGGGGCGATGAGTGGTGATTAGAAGTGATGAGAGGTGGTAATTGGGTGATCAGCAGGGATTGAAGGTGATGATAAACGAATCGGAAGAACTTCCATGTGTGAACTAATGTGAAAGAATGCAAAGAACGACTCACAACCCCCCAAAATATTGGAAAGCGTCGATACCGCGTATGAAGTTATGCACCTACACTGAATATACCAAAGTGGCAGTAAAGAAGACAAGATCAAGAGAAAAACGAAGGCAGATGACGAAAAAGAAGAAAAATGAAGAAAATAAAGGAATAACAAAGGAGAAATACGAGTAAATAGGATAGCAACACAGGTCTGAGTCTGCCCGTCATCAATAATGAAGGCTCCCATGGAGAACTCGATTCGCGTCAGGCGAACCCCTCAACTCGTCGGTCGATAGACGCAACTCTCTGAATACTTGAGTGGGACTCAAACGGACCCACAGACTGCCTCCTATGCTGCGTTAATGCAGTGCCTGCCCCGCTCATATTCTCTCCGTGTGACTATGACAGGTCTCAGTGTGTGACATGCCAAACTCAACATGTTACCGTCAAATGTGGCTCACATAAAATTATGATCCTTATGCTACATTACTACTAAGAAACCGTGCCCAATGTGTTTTTCTAGCGTTGCCGGGTAGTATTCATCAGCAGGCGATGAAAAAAAGGACTACCAAGTTAAAATTCTCTTGCAAATTATGTCCGTCCACTGAATTTTAGAGTAATTTTGAGACTGAAATTACAGTGCAAGTTAGAATCTTGCATCACAGCTCTCGGCCGTGACTCAGTATTCGAGTGCATGATCTTGCATTGAGCGTTTCTCAAGTAATGGCATTATGAGAGGTTGATGGGCGAAAGGCCTCGTCATATGAGATGTTGTATCGTATAAGCGTTATGAAAGGTTGTGTTGTATAAGCGTTATGAAAGGTTGTGTGGTATAAGCGTTATGAGAGGTTGTATCGTATAAGCGTTATGAGAGGTTGTATCCTATAAGCGTTATGAGAAGCTGTGTGGTATAAGCGTTATGAGAGGTTGTGTGGTATAAGCGTTATATCAGATTGTGTGGTATAAGCGTTATGTCAGGTTGCGTGGTATAAGCGATAGGATTAGGTGTGTGACATAATTCTTAGCGTTGTGAGAGGTTGTGTGGTAATGTCATTATGAGAGGGTGTGTGGCAATAGCATTATGAAATGTGTGGTAATGCCATTATGAGAGGTTGTGTAGTAATAACATTATGAAATGTTGTGTGGTAATGCCATTATGAGAGGTTGTGTGGTAATGCCATGATGAAAGGTTGTGTGGTGATGGCGTTATGAGAGTTTGTGTGGCAATACTATTATGAGAGGTTGTGTGGCTATACTATTTTGAGTGGTTCTGTTATAATAGCATTATGAGAGATTGTATGGTGTAAGATTATATGAGATTCTATTGTAATGGCAGAATACCATACTCGTTGTGTGAGAATAAAAATACACGAGTTCGTGCAGTGGATTCTGCAGAGAAGTTTTGCCGTAATGTTGGTAAGAGAGGTTGGATGTTACCGGTTGTATGAAAACGCTTATGTACGATCATAGAAAATGTGAAATAAATCTATGACTTTATTTCTTGAATAAAAATTCTCATTAGCTCCTTGAAGCCCCATAAGGGATGTGTGTAGGAGCAGGAGAAGTCACAACATGCAAAGTTTTAAGACGGTAAATGAAATTAGCCATCGGTAGAAGGATTCTCCGAATCAGTACTGAGAAAAATCAATTAGCGGGCTTCATGCTACCGGTTACGAATTTAAATAATAAGAGAATTAAGCATGGGGCTTCCTATATGGTTTACGAGTAAGTAAAGGGGACCCAAGAAGAGGAGAGTGTCAAATTTTTTAATCCTTCGACTCGATGCTGTCACCAGTAATACGTGGAGCACGATGGGAATATGACCATGATACGATATAAGGAAGGATTTATCATGTAAGGAAATACCATCAAGACAGTGTAAATCATCAATATATAGAAAAAATGGACTATTATACACGGTATGTTCAAGCTGTATTTAGTTACGTTGAAGACTTTAAAACTTGAGAATGAGAGTTACATACATTCAAAGTGATAAGCAAAGTGTAAAGACTTAAGATACGAGGCCTGCACCTACATTGTCAGATGTTCCAGTGTAATGTCGGCCTAGAGAAAATGTTGCCTTGAGAGAAATGCTGTGACGATCTCAAGCTATAAATGTGAGGCTTCTGATTGCACGGGTCAACTGCAATCCGTAGGATAAAATTCATGAAAAGTTATTTGATACTGGCAAAGGATAAAACTAACATGGCCATTGTATGGAATTTCACTATCATATTATACTTGATAATATAAAATTGCACAACATTAAAATATTATTGTCAAAGGCATTTTAATGGCATTACGTGATGTTGTCTGCTGGAAGTAAGTAGAAAGGTCTAACTGTGGGAGTTGTTTATTGGAACCAGTTAGATATCATCTATTAAGCTAAGATTCGAGATTGTCTATTGAATGCAGTGTTTAAGGCCGGTTGATGGCAATATGATGATAGCAGCATGAGAGGTTGTCAAGGTTGTCTGTCAATGGTGGTGTACGAGCTTGTCCGTTATTGGCCCTGTAAAGGTTGTGCTGTTGGCAGCGTGAACATTTGTGATGTTGGCAGAATGTGAGATTGTGTTGTTGGTGGCATGAAAGGTTGTGTTGTTGGTAGTATGAGGGGTTGTGTTGTAGACAGTAAGAGAGGTTGTATTGTTTGTCAGCGTGAGGGGTTGTGTTGTTGGCGGTATGAATGGTTGTTAGTTGCCGGCAGTAGGAGAGGTTGTCGGTTGTTATCAATATGAGCGAGTTGTAAATCGTTGGAAGTATAAGAGGTTGATATACTTCCGGAGTTGTGGAAAGTGAGGGTTTGTGTCGGATGCAGCGTGGGCACTTAGCTGATGATACTTCGGAAAGGTTGTCTGCTGAGAGCAGTTTTAGAACGTGTCTCTGAATGCCAATGAGAATGGTTACCTGTAGACAATTGTGTAAAAGTTCTCTATTCTTGATGAAAAACGATTTTATCTGTTTGATGGTGTTTTATTAGTCATTTAGCGGTATTGTAAAAATATTACCTGAATGTTGTGCGATTCTTTCAAGTGAAAAGCAGCACGGAAGGGAGCTCAGGCTTAGAAAAAGCAGTGAGGTGTGGGTGGTGATGTGACAACGCTTGGGTGGGGCGCTTAGACTTATGCAGAGTGCCGCGGTCACGGTGAGGGAGTTGGTCTGATTACCATAGTGTGCGAGTCTGTCCAATGGTGATAGTTTATGACTATTCATTATGAAATATTCATCAACAATAGATAATTTTCATGCTTTTTGTTGGAAACTAATTTGGCGTGACATTTAAATCTCATTGTATTTTCTTGAATGCCTCGCGTTAGTTCTTCAAGCTATACATAGCTTTTTTATCGTTTATTTATTCATTACTGGAATGGGTGATGGCATTCTGATTTTTCAATTGTGGGAGAACTTCACGCAATGCAAATTTTTTTCGTCATTAAGAATACTTATGTGACATATCATTCAAATAGAGGGTACGAGTTTAATAACAGGATGAGATTTCCATGATAATGAGAACTTTTGTGAGGTTAAAACTTCAGTATGAAAGAATGCATGGTCGCCTTTAGATCTCAGCTAAAAATATGCGTCAAACTTGAGAAGAGTAACCCGGAAATAATTTGCGTGAATCTCAGGAGCGATTTTTCTCATCGTCTGCTGTAATTTGAGCTGTCAATCAATACCAAATTCACCCAATGCTAGGAGACACCGTTTTTTGCTCACGTGCACTCAGAAAACACATCCAATACCTAATAGGAGTAGCAGCAGCAGCTTTCAGAGGCTCTTTTTAGACTCTAAAATCAATTCTTTGTACGCTCGAGTGCCTGAGTGACATCGCTGTCCGGGCCAAGAGTGAAACTTCCGACGTTCGCACTCTGCAGACGACCAAGTCTCCCACCTGCATGTCCTGCCGCGGCCGGCCGTGACTCATCGCCTTGTTTACAGCGTGTCAGGGTAACGGGCCCGGGTGACATTTTTCCTTGTCATTAACGGGTTTTCAGAGGGATATCCAATAGTCTCCTCTACCGCTTTGCACTTTTTTGAGTACACACAAAAAAAGCACAAAAAATGCGTTCAAAAAGACTTATTTCACCAATTGTAGCGGAATTGTACAGCAGTAATAGTATTTTTCCCGTAGCTTTTTCATGATGAGAAAGGTCAGTGCAGATCGTGTCAAAAGCATATAAAGTAACTTACTCACATCGATTGGTTCTAACTGACTAGAAGATTTCGGCTTCACAAAAGTATACGAAACAAATACATAGTTCTGGTCGTAGCGCAAGAAACTTCTAATTTGCCTTGTCTAATTTGATAAAATCTCTAATAAGCCTTGTTTAACTTTAGGAAATCTTGAAATAGTCTCGTATTGATTAATAAAACTTCGAATCTGCCATCATGACACTTGAGATATACAGCGTGTGGAGTTCAAAATCAAAATAGTCTTCACTAACATCATTATTTTTTGTGTCTGCTGGATGTGGCTACTTCTGCTGCAAGGTAAGACGAAGTTTTATTCACATATGAATATTATAAGGCAAATTTCAGACGGTAAAAGTGTTATTAATGTTGCTATGAGTATCGCGGCTACCAACACTGTCTACAGCCCTCAGGCAGCAGTAAACGTTGAAGAATAAATTCGAGTTTTATATTTTTTTAGAAGATTTACATTGAAAATAATAATAAATAATTGTGATAATTGATTTGCTTGTATGATACGCGAAAGTTCAACATGTGATTTTGATGTCTCTTCAGATTCAGCGTAATTTATTTCCTTGGCCCTGTGCCACTGATTGTATTCGGAAAACCATAGTATTCAAAAACTACGTATCCCATTCTTTTTACGTACACCTTAACGGAACTGATTCGATAATTTTCAATTGGCTGATGGCAAAATGACAAACTTCACATCGTTGTTCCACGGACAAGAATGACAATGTGTCTCTGAGTGCACATAAATGTTTTATAATTATACTGCCGACCTGATTCTTCATACTTTCTTATAGCCAGTGCTGCGTAAGTAAGTATGGAGATCGCAACACAGTAGAAAGGTAATTTTGTGACAGCATTTGTTTTTTGGCTTCAGTATTGACCAATAATCTATGAATATATGAGCCAAGAAAATACCGGGCTTATTCGTTACGTAAAGAGAGAGTGAAATTCAATTGTTGGGAGTTCTTCTCAAAGATTCGATACATTTGAGAAAATTCTAGCTTCCGATGTAGGCAGCGCAGAGGCTACTCACCCCGATGCAGGAAGTCTGTCATATCGAATTAAATTAAAGGTGATTAGTGGTTCGATTCCCGGAAGCACGCATTGAGGCCAGCAGTACATGTACCCTAGCTACGCTGGCTAGATAATTATATAATTGACTCACTGCCCCGAATGCTTCCATCGTCAGCGTGAGACAAAGTTGTGGTGGTTCGACACTGCTCTCCTCTCGGCGGAAATCTTGGGGCTTCAAACTTTGTGCGATGACTTTACTTTGGACTCCGGTCCAGAAATATTGTTCATCGCTTTGTACACAAATACAAACAGTTTTGTTTACTGCTATGTACATACAGATATGAATAGTCTTGTTCATCGCTATGTACACAGATACGAGCAGCCTTGTTTACCGCTTTGTACACAAATACGAACAGTCTTGTTTACCTCTATGTACACGAATACGAACAGTCTTGTTTACCGATATGTACACAAATACGAACAGTCTTGTTTACCGCTAGGTACACAAATACGAACAGCCTTGTTTACCGCTATGTACGTAGACATATGACTAGTCTTGTTCACCGCTATGTACATACAGATATGACTGGTCTTGTTTATCGCTATATACATACAGATATGACTACTCTTGTTTACCGCTATGTACATACAGATATGACTGGTCTTGTTTACCGCTATGTACATACAGATATGACTAGTCTTATTCACCGCTATGTACATACAGACATGACTAGTCTTGTTTACCGCTATGTAGGTGCATATAAACAAAACTGTTCGTATTTGTGTACATAGCGATGAACAAGACTTGTTACCGCTATGTATATGCACATATGACTAGTCTTGTTTACCGCTCTGTACACATATGACTATTACAGGCTACTGGATTATGAATTGGTCAGATTGTGAATCATTTTTGGCATTGTCTACCAAAAAAATATGAGGCTCCTCAATTAGCAAAAACGAATACATTTAAGGCGCTAAATACCGATGTCGTCTGATACGAAATGAATGATTAAATATGCGTAACTCCAGGTAGCAGATCTATTTCAAGCGACATGAGAACATCCACGCTGTAATATTAAGTCTGAGCAGCAAAAGTTAGTTTAAATATCCTATGATAATCCGGAAAGAAAAAAATGACTTCTAACATCTAACATGAATCAAAACAGTGGGTGTGACGCTAGGCTGCAAGCAAGATTCCAGACCCTGAAGCCTGATTATAGACAGAAAGCTGGAATGCAGACATGAGAGCGACGCTAGACAACTGTTACCCCTGTCAACAGGCTCTCCTCCTGAACACAAGCGTGAGTGCATAGAGTACGCCCAAGTCAGATAATGAGACGTGAGCCAGGATCGCATGCACTGCTCCAGGCGGTTTGCGCAGTTCTTGATCTGAGACTGGTTCAAATGTCGAGCGTGAAATTGGATACGAGAATCCTGTGACATCAAATAGAAGCGCAACCTCGAATATCAATCATGATCCTGTAGACACAACATCAGGAACGAGGTAAAATTTCAGAGGTTGTAAACTATAGGTAACTCCTTACCATATTTTTGACGGTATAGAGTTGTCCCTAATGTATCTGCTAGCTGTGGAAGGAAGTGTCCTACAGCATAGAGTATCTCCTTATGCATAGAGTATCTCACTATGCATAAAGCACCTCCTTATGCATAAAATATCTCCTTATGCATAGAGTGACTCCTTATGCATAGAGTATCTCCTTATGCATAGAGTATCTCCTTATGCATAGAGTATCTCCTTATGCATAGAGTATCTTCTTATGCATAGAATATCTCCTTATGCATAGAATATCTCCTTATGTATTAAGTACCTCTTCGTTGTACAGAATAACTCCCCGCAGCTAAGAGCTCTAGCGAGTAGAGAATACCTCCTGAGGACGAGATCATCACGTGCAAAACTCGATGAATTCAGTAGGGGTGACAATTTCCCACGTGTGATTTTAGAGTCCTGACTAGTCGAGTGGTAAGGTCATAATTAAGTAATAAAGTTGAACCGAATAACAATAAACATCAAAGACTAGTATATAGTATTAGAATGGAAGCAATGTGTATTCTGTACATTAGTTTTCATGTTTATTGTTGATCGGTTGAATTTCATTACTTAATCATGACTTTACAACTTTTTTCAGCACCCATTTATCACTTAATTATGACCTTACAACTTTTTTCAGTTAAGTTTTTTAGGAACCACTAACCCAGAGAGTCGGTGTGGCCCTGGTACCTCCAGTGTCGATTCAAGCAGCCCAGACTCTGCCCGACGCGTACGAACATAGACAATATTAGATGCTCAGAACTTTTACGGGACTCCATTTTTTAGGTGAATGTTTAAGAAAGGAAGACAAATAACAACGGCACTCAACACAAAGGATCTCAGCACACCAGGGAAATACAAGAACACAAATGTTGCTGCAGCTGAACGTCAAGAGGAAAAAGCAAGGCTCGGATCGTACGTGTAAACGACATATTTCACTTTCCCATTCGAAATGTGGGCACAAAATATATTTTTTCAACGCACTCTGAATTAGGAGAATATTAAATTTTATTCCGTCTAGGATTACCTCTACGAGGTTGGACACGTGAACTTTATGTAATGTATTAGGTCGATTCATAAATAATTTCCGTCTTATGATCTTTCATACAACGTATAATAGAAACCAAATTAACAAGTTTTAATGAATCGTATATCCACCATTATTTTCAATGACCTTTTCCCATTTGCCAATTAACTTTTCAATACCATTCGAATGAAATGAAGACTGTTTCGATTCAAAAAAGCTCTGGATGTTCTCTTCCACTTGATTGCCTCCAGTGAAGTTTCTGTCTTGAAGAGCATTCTATATAAACCTAAAGAGATGAAACTCAGTCGGGGCGAGGTAAGGGCAATATTTTGGATGGGCTAGTACAGACCAGGTGAGTTAAAAATTTTTTCCTTGCGTCACTTTCGCAGCATGTGGTTTTGCGTTGTCGTGATGGAGGATGACCGTTTTCCTGTAGACGAATGCTGGACGTTTATTTCTCAGATTTTCATCCACACGCTGCAATGGCTCAAAATACAAGTTTGTATTTAGTGTTTGGTTGCGGCCCAAAATCTCATGATGGATAAAAGCCACGACTATCCCACGAAGCGCACAGTAAAAATTTTCTTTCATGGATCTCAGGCTTTGGGGAGGGTTGTGGAGATTTACCAACCCATTGACTTTTGCGGTGAAAATTGTCATAAGTGACCCATTTTTCATCACCTGTTATCACACGATCAAGAAAGGGCTCATTTCGCGTCCTGGAAACTTGACTCGTTGCGATGGAAAGGCGATCTGCCTTATTTTTTACACTCAAGGCATGAAGAGCTCAGACACCCAATTGGCTAACCTTACCCATCTTTTTTAAGTGACAACATATGGTAGGCTATGAGGTATTGAGTTCTTTCGCCAAGTAACGAGTGCTTAGACGAGGGTCATTCTCCACTAACATTCTTAAAGCATCTTCATCGATGTCCGATGAGCGCCCAGGGCTAGGCTTGTCTCCCATGCTCAAGAACGAGAACGAAATTTTGTCAACCCATTCCTTGATAATCGACCTGTTATGATATCTTGGCCATAAATGCTGCATATTTTCCTCGCTGTCTCTGCTGCACAATTTTCTTGTTTGAGCTCTAGACATTATCAAGCATATTGATGTGTAATTTCAGGTCTTTCAATTCAAGTGTTATTTTTTATAATTTCACTGCAATGCAAGTGAAATCAGAAGTTCAGCAACGCAGTAGAAGACGCGCTAGTAACCAGAAGCAATGATACATAGTATTTATTTAATATCATTACATCAGCTGCTTCTATTCTTGTTTACAGGTTGCATGCATCACTACAGCCCCTACACAAGCTGCAAGCCTCATGCATCACCACAGCCACTACACAAGCTGCAAGCCTCATGCGTCACTACAGCCACTACACAAGCTGCAGGCCTCATGCATCACTACAGCCACCACACAAGACAATTTATTTCACACATTTCTTGCCAAACAAACAAGTCTTCTAGCGTATATGGGACAAGGTAGGCCATGAGCAGATATAGAACAAATTCAGAAACTTTATTAAAAATTATTTAAAAAAATACTTCCAGTTAGAGTGAATAAAAAAGAAGTGTAGGAGAGAATTAAGTATTTGGGAATAAATTATCGGCCGTACATGAAACAAAAACAGCAGAAAAGTAACCTAATATACAAAAAAATAAAGTGGATTCCGTTCAAATATTGACTCGTACGACGGAGGG
This sequence comes from Orchestia grillus, assembly GCA_014899125.1. Classification (NCBI taxonomy): domain Eukaryota; kingdom Metazoa; phylum Arthropoda; class Malacostraca; order Amphipoda; family Talitridae; genus Orchestia; species Orchestia grillus. Next base: position 13,144 of record VOMN01018181.1, read on the forward strand.
ACTAAACTGAGTCGTGGGAATGGAATTGTGGAGGTTACCGAGTACTCAGCGGTAGAGATACAAATGCAGTTAGAAAATTCTTTTTCCGTAGTATTTCTGACGGAATGCTTCGTACCCACACGCTCAATGTACTTAACAAAACTCGTCAATAAGAGAAACACGAGTTGCAAGAGGGAGGCAGTGCGTGCCTTCATTGCTTCGAATATTGCGTGCTTCATTTTCTGGTATACTGGACCTCTTCATTTAGCTTATCCGTTAACTGCAACCGACGCAAAACATTGCTACACTTTATATAGAATATTAATGAATTAATAAGGGCTCGTCAGTCTGACGTAGGTGCAGACATAATAGATTCCTTTAGTCAGCTCACACTCATTGCTGACACTCTGAATCCTTGAGTCAGCATATGCCCTGCTGACTTAATGAGCCCTCCAGTCAGCACACACACTGCTGAC